>LPNX010265103.1:0-95214 GCA_001517045.1 Pseudotsuga menziesii
ATTTAATAGAATACGTATTTAGAGATTTCCAAAAAAAATCAATGTGGATGAAGTCCTTGTAATAGAATATTTCCAAATTTAATGAAATATGTGTTTTATCCATAAACATGATTTAAAATTTAAATTTAAATGCGTAAACATACACACATAAGCAAACAAAGAATAAGTAAACCATGAAAATTATAGACAAGAGATGATAACAGAGTTCACCCCTCTTGGGAAACGTCTCCTGACCACTTCCAATGAGAAGCTCGATCTTATTCAGTCTTCAAATATTACAATAATGGGTTTCTTGAATCAATTCTTTTTTCAGTCAGTAATCAGCAAAAACAGACAACACCACTACGATCGTCTAAACATTTTGAGAAGAATGAGTATAAACTCTACTAGGTTTTCCTGATGCCGCCTTGGGCACGCCAATCGATAAACTCTTCCTGCATAAAAGAAAAAATTATGTGTATTCCACCTTGCCATTCGTGATCATTAAAATTGTATGGAACTCGAGAACTGTGCAAAAACTTCCTCAATATTTATGTAGAAACCGCCTTAGGAACTGTGCAAAAACCACCTTAGGGACTGTGCAAAACCACCTCAGGATCTGTCTCGAAATCACCTTGTGAATTGTGCCAAACCACCTTGGGAACCATGCTGAAACCACCTTGGGAACTATTCCAAACCACCTCGGTATCCGTGCTGAAAACCACCGTGGGAACTGTGCCAAAACCATGGTCTCCACTATGTACGTGGTTCGTGGATCGACCCATATTTTAGATAAGTTTTAATTTAAAAGTATTAACTAGCACATCTAACCACATGTGGTGGATTTGGTGTATTGGTGATTTCATCTTGAAATAGTGGAGGAGTTCACGGGTTCAAATTGCCTCTCCCCATTGTATGGTTATGTTGGCATGTTTTAAGAATATTATTTCGTGGCATGTAATATGTGGTATAGCTCGGTGGCATATAATATATTATTTGTTTGTTATATAATATGTGGTGGCATATAAAATAGTTGGCTCTTGGATTTGTGATCCCATCAGATCTGTGATATATTTTGGATATGATATATAACATAAATATAGGGGAGGCTCGATGTTGGCCATGGATCCAAGGGTAATCCCTTAACTCAACCACTTTTTCTAAATTAACTATCCAATCACTTTGTATACATGTTGCAACATTATATGTTAAGAAACAGTGTGCAGAACCTTGGCTAGCGGATTTCTAGGGAGACGTTGGTGCATGAGAGGTTGGGAGTTCATATCCCTTAGACTTCAAACAATTTTGGAAAAACACCCACTTAAAGGCCATCAAGGCTTCCAAATGGCTGGACCTAATTGGTCCACTTGGAAACCAATCAATGGTCCACTTGTCATCCACGTCACCAGTCATCAGCCACAATTTTGGAAAAACATCCAATTAAAGGCTATCAAGGCTTCCAGATGGTTGGCCTTTATTGGTCCACTTGGAAACCAATCAATGGTCCACCTATCATCCATATCACTAGTCATCAGCCATGTCATATTCCAATTGTATGGCCATGTCACCAGTCCTCATCCATGTCAGATGTTAATTGTACCACCACATCACCAACCTCGTCTATGTGGCACCCAATGGTGCTTCCATGTGGAGCGTGCATGTTAACTATAAATTCCATGTGCCACCCTGTGGGAGTGCCATGTGGCCTTCTTTTATCATTTTACATGTTTTTCCTCAACTTCAAAACTGAATAACTTTTGCGCCTAGAGTCTGTTTTGCATGAAATGAATGTTACCGAAAATCTCTCGTTGGGCCCTACGCAGCTGCATCCTTCTAGTCATGTTTTGAATACTTTAATTTTGATCTTTGCAAATATCCTACTCGATCACCAACCCCCCTATAGATGATTATGATAAACTCATTCAAATTGAAGTTGTACTACATTTTACAACACCATACCACAATATCCATCACGTTGCTTACTTTAATGCAAGTTATCCATCCCACCTATAGAAATACATTAAACACACGTGTTACTTGAATTTTTCATTTTTCATGGGGTGGGGTCCATAAAAAACATGCATTATGGGTACTCGTTGGATGTGGAATTGAATTTTGCATCCAACGAGTGCACCCACTCGAAATTTGAGTAAAACCACAGTGAGATAAGTTAAAATTATGAAAACAAAAAGTAGTTTTTCTCTCTTTTCCTTCAAAATTTATAATATTATTTTATTATTTTAACTATTATTTTGTTAGTTTTTTTAGGAGGCCCATTTTAGACCCCAAAATTCCTCTAATGTTTGGTTTGTTTAGGACCTAAGACTAAAAAATTAAGGCTTAGTCCTAGATACCTTTCGTTATTAACCCACCTTCTTAATACAAGTTGGAAATGGGGTGTATTATAAGGATTTGTTTAAGGGTTATATATATATTGGAAATATTAGCACATGTCTTGCTTTAGGGTTTAATTATATGTTTAAACTATGGTGATAACAATCACCATAGTTGTGACCCTAGCCACAACTTTAGATATCGTTGGGTGCTATGTTATAAAGTTTGGCATGCAAATATTTAATGGGAGGTACAAGGGGATGCCAACGCAAATGTTTTTAATGAATGCAATAAACTTGTATACCTTAGTCCTAGCTGCAAATTGATAGCGCTTCCAGACGATTTTCATGGTAGATCTTGTTTGGATGTGTTGTGTCCCGAGAGGAATCTTGGCCCTCCACTTGCCATGATCTCATGCAAGGTTTTTGCATAGGGTTTTAATGTGGATTTTATGATGTCTTAAGGTTTTATTCCCATTCATTTGTTTTGTAATTCCATTCCAATAGAAGAAATTCAACCATTCATGGTTGCACTAGACAATCTTTCCCTTGGCTTTTTATGATCTGTTAAAGAACATTTTTCCTCAGTTTGTACCTGAGTTTTGTTTGGAGGTTTTATGAGTTCACTTATGGCAATGCTGCACCACCATTACAGTGTTGTCCTGGTTTGTTCATCATGGGGTTATGAATGGAAGGCCATTCACCTTCTTAGTGTTTTGCAGAGGCTTCACAACCTGCCAAGCTTTTAACCAGGTAAGGAGAGAGACTCCTCCAAAGCATTCTGTAAAAAAAAATCCACTTTTAAGGGGAAGTTACAAGGTTTAAGATACAATTTTCTGTTTTGTGTGCAAGAAGAGGAGAAAAACAAGGGTAACCCAAAAGGAGCTGACCCATGACACTCTACGCGTTCATCAAGGGTAAGTTTATCCTTCTGTGTGTAAGACTTTAAAAAAAATTCATTTAAATATTTGAAAATGGTTTTTGTTTAAACTCTTTTAACTGGTTAACAGGTGAAGGAAGAGGACGTGCAGCTGTTTCGGCATGATTGCTTCACCTTTACCATCCAAACTTGGGTTTTTGGTATGATAGAAGAAATGAATAAAAATGCCAATTGGTGGAGGTGTTGCCTTAGTAGACCTAGGAGCAACATAAATCCCTACAAGATCTTTTGATGTCAATTCAGAAGTAACAAGACTTTATCCGCCAGTTGATGTTCCAAATTCGAGGCGTCATTCTCAAGCTTAATCCAAACGTCAATAAATCCCTAGATAAGATTTCCGCAGATGAAACAGTCTATGGGGAGGAGAACCTAATGCAATGTCATGTCCCCTCAAATTGACCATGCTAAGTTCGTAGGGGCTCAAATATGATATTAATTATTCGTCCTAGGATAAATTTTGCTAATAATTGTTTTAAGGCATGTATTTAATTTTATTTCAGCAATTTTATTTATGATGAAAAATAATGATGTGGAATTAAGGTTTCCATGTCAGGAGGGCGAATTGGGGAAAGCTAGTCAACTTTCCTTGGTGAAAATAAGAAAGTCCATGACAAAAGCAAACAAGAGAATAAAGGGAAGTTGCCTAAAAGTAGAAAAAGCAGACAAAGGTAAAAGAAGGAAAGCCTTTCAAAGGGGAGGGTGCAGTTTCCTCTTATGGAGCTTAGAAAAGCTGTAAGAGAAAAGAAGGAAATCTTTTTAAGGAAAGAAAAAGTTTCCTTATGACCCAAGAAAAGAAGAAAATTGTCATAACTCAAAAGAAGCATATTTTGGCTAAGGGAGGGTGCAGTTTCTAATTGTCAAGGATGATTTGGACTTGGAAACAATTCCACATGGTCCTACTTTCCAAATTTCCCAAAGGGGGCGCTTATGGCAGGCTAGGGTTAGGTCACCCGATAGGTTGACTTACTCTCACAGGTCACCATTGGCCTTAACTTACTAAGCAGGTCATCTAGAAGGCTATTAGAGGTGGATTGGATCCCATTGATTCAGTTTGTATTTTTTGATATTGTGGTTATGCTATGTGAGCATACTCTCTAAGTGTTGTGCCTTAGACCATTGGGTGACCCTTCTCTTCCATCTCCCTTTCTATATATTGCAGGTCTATGGAGCGCTAAGGCCATCTAGTGAAGATTATTCCAGAATTAAATTGTAGCCTCCATCACCTACAGGACAAGCTCTAGTGAAGCCCATGCTTCACCTATGCTCACAACCCTCTTCTAGTGAGGATTTGGTTCTCCTGCCCATCATTTGGATCCTCCTTTGTATTGGTCAGTCTATCATATGAATACTGGTGTAGGAATAGATTATAACTCTGATATTTTATTTCCACAAGTCGAAATAACTTATTCATTGAATATTACCTTCCTTATTTCACATTAAAAGCTTTCTTTATCAGCGAATTGGGGAGAATTTGATGAATTTCAGTGCAATAAAGATTATATGAGGTTGTGGGAGTGACTGAGTGGATTATATATGTTCAATGGAGTGTTACATATCTCTATTATATTTCATATCATTACAGAAGGAAATCTTGAATGATTTATCTACTTAATTTCATACCCTGGCTAGAAAGCTAGTATTAAATAACTAATTTTGTCATTTCTTGCTCATCCAAAAACTGATATGTAAGTTCCTGTGGGTTACTGACAGAACCAAGTTTCCATACATAACTCCAAAACCTCTTTTCGTTGTGTCTGTACTGTCTTTTGGAATCCTCCAATGCACAGGTTCCCCTAGGCCAAAACTGCCTTATTTTCCCAAATTGATCCCAAATTATTACGAGTTGTTCCAAAGTTTTATAAAATGTACATAACCTTATTTTATGACTGAAAATCAACTCTGCAACTTACTTCAGCCTTTTTTCGGAAGATGGATTGATATTCCCTAATTTCACAATTTGGTGACCCAGCAGCAAGAAAGTAAGTTTCTGCGGCGCAGACTCAGAAATATCAATGGTCCCAGATCTAAATATGTTATGGGAATGGATTTCCAAATCTTCACTTGCTCTTTATTGATCTCCTCTTCCCACTCTACCTCTGCAAAATTTCCCTACCTGAAACTGTGATTTCCCTACTCTATCAATGCACCGAATGGTAGATTTTTTAAGTCGGAAATTTTAATATAAATTTGCAGAATTGATTAATATTCTGATCTGTAATCATATCAAAGATATTACAGTGCTATCAGAGCTCTTTCCTCCACTCCTGTGGAAAGAAGGCTCTCTGTTGACTAACATTGTAGATCGGTAAGTCAAAATTGCAACCATGAGGTTGCTACTAGTGATTGAAGAAGAAGAGGTGATCTATGTTGATGATGGATTGCAAATGTCAAGAGACCATGACGTTTACTTTTGTGAAAATGAGGAGTATGAATACAGAATGGTTGAACCACCAATGGCTAATCCTAAGAAGGATTTAGCAAAGATGATAGATGCTAGTGAAAACTTGCCCCACCACTACAACGAGTATCTTGCATTGGGGGAAAATATTTGTAAATTTATTCCTTTCAAAGATTATTTTTATTTCAGATTTGGATTTGATCCCAAGAATGTGGATGAGCATTCTTTCAATGGCATAAAATCATCCATAGAGGAACCAATTTGTTCCAACTATGTGAGTAAGGAAGAAGAAAGAAAATCAAAAAGAGAAGATGCAACAAAGACATCTGTTGGTCCAAGAATTATGAGATTGTTTGGGTGTTCTTTTAGTAGATCTTCCAAAAGTGGTGACAGGAGTACTATTCCAGAGAATGAATTTTCATCAACTTGCTTGGAAAATCAAGAGCCACTGACAAACCACCCTTCAAAGGAGAAGGTCATAAACTTTCCAGAGGAAGAAACATGTAGTGCTTCTAATGGAAGTATTGATGAGGAAAATGAAGAAGGGTCTATTGGTCCAAACCATCTGGATGGGAAGGATGAGGTCCCAAATCCATTCTCAACCCTGGAAAAAGGATATGATTCACTTAGTTATTCAAGCGATCAAGGAAAAGAAAAGATCCATGAGGTGAAGTGAGAATCACCACAAGGTGGTTGCATAGGTGAAGGAGTTGAAGATGAAGGAACTTCAAGTTTTTGGGTGGGTGATCTCCAAATCACTACTCAAGGTTTTGGATCATGTATGGGTGGTGAGACATCTTTTGGATCAGATCCAAAAGTGGTACACAAATTATATTTACAGTCACCTCCTGAGCCACAGAATGACGAAGAAAACAAGGCCACATCGTTCAGGTGTGAACAAAACAAATTGGTGGAGGAGCAGGCCACCAAAGTATTTGTACAAAAATATGATAAGGTTAAGAAAATGGATAGTAAAATCTCTGATTTTTGCAGCATCCATGTACACCCGCAACAATCTGATCCTTGGGAGGATAAAATTTCTTCACTTGAATCTAAGAATTGCAAGATGAAGGACAATTGTGAGGGAGATGAAATTACTCCTAGATTTTCTGTTGGTGATCACAAAACCATGGCAAAGGAGGGTGATGTTGTCAATGGTGATGAGGGATATTTTATATCATCTCAAAAAGAAGAACATATATCAGATATAAAGACATCATCTGAACTTCCCAATGAAGTGGAATACAAGCCCCCACCAGTCGGGTGTGAACTAGGAAAATTGAAGGAGAAAACTATGATGCAGAGAGATGAGCACATTTCAGAATTTTGGACTCTATTGCAGCATGATGAAGATAAAATTCCAAGGCATGATATGATTTCTTATTTTTGTACAGATCACATGTCATTCCATCCTTCAGAGAAACCCTCCACTTCACACCCTGTAAGTGATTTTGCAGAAAATTCAAAGGCTGACTTGTATGATGAGAAAGAGTTTTGTGTTGTGGATCCATGCCACAAGAAAAGTAGTATCATATGTTAGCTATTAGAGGAAGAAACCTTGGTGCAGGATATTATTTGTGAGCCACATCATTTGAGTGGACCACTTAAGGAGGACAGAGAAAAGCTTAATGAATCCTTGGAAAACCTTGTTGACATCAATGCCTTGGTGGCCAGATGTTGTTGGAAATATTTTGGAGGAGAAATGGAAGGAGAATCCTTTCTAGAGGAGTGTGTAGCACTGAAAGAAGGCATGGACAATATTAAGGAGAACTATATGAACCTACTATCTAACAGAGATCATCTCCTCATAATGGCTGAAATGTATCACTGTGCAGTCAAGAGGAAGAAGAAATATAAAGGCTCACTAATAAGTTAGAGATCACTAATGACTTATTGAAGAGAGTCAAAGTTGCAGATATGCCAGCTTCAAAGGGATTTGAAGGTGTCACCCCTTTTATTTTGCATGGAAGAAAATGTTTTGGGTTTAATGGAGGAACCTCATGTGGAGGACAACCATGAGGAAGGGGTAGATTTGCAGGTGCTTGTGAAAAGGTATGAGGAAGACAATTGCGGCAAAGCACTCATTAAGGTTGAGAGGAAGGATGAAGTGTTCTTCTCTACCAAAAAGAGGGCTGATAACATTCCTCATGGATCAAAAATAAAATTCCTTATTCATCCATTGATTGGGTGGATAGAGACACCTTTGGAGTGAAGAATGTGGGAGGTGAAGAATTTAATTTCTGCAATACGTTTTTTGTTGGGACTGACATTGTCTTGACATGTGGGCAGCCACAAAGATTTAATTTGCATCCATTGGATACCTTCCATACATACGAACATGAGGTGAATTCTATTTTTTTGTGCTTGAGGACTGTGCAGACAATTTTGATGAGAACCAAATACTTGGTATTCTCTAGAAAAAACTGGAATTGTTTGCTGGAAAGAGTCTCTTCCCAATGGGAGAGTCAGATGAGGATGAATATTGGGAAGCCATAAGTTGGGTGGATGAGTATTGAAGGGTTCTGATTCAAATTTCTACCCACACTTCTATTTCAGCCTCATTAAGTGAGAATGAAAATTGGGAGAAGGAATTTTCCTTGTCGGTGCAACCGAAAGAGATGGAGGCTTTCCTAGGTGTTCATTATGACTTGTGGAATGCACCATCACCCTCCCATCAACCACATAGGCACATATGGCTGTCACTTGATTCCATTCAACCACATGTGGATTGGGTGGAAGATTACATGTCACACATTGAATCTTCGTGCAAAAAAATTTCTGCACATGATCAGTGGAAGGAAGATAAGCAAGCAAACTGCCAAGAGAAGTTGTTGAGAAAAAAATATTGCATAAGGTGGTATTTGTGGAGGAAATCCACACAATTGGATAGATGGTTGGATTTTTTTACCAGTGGCAGAGAGTTGAGCCATTGGAAGTGTTCACATGGACCTTTTACTAGGAGTGTCAGTACCTTATCAGGTGGGCTAAGGGGACACTTATTTGTTTTTCCTGCTTGTATTTTTGGAGATAATTGTGATGCATCATCTTATTGTGAGCAGTTTGGGCACCCTTGTTGGTAGGATGATGCCTATACTCATTGGGGTTGTAAATGGGACTCACACCTTTGTCTTTGCAGCAACATAATTGTGAGATTCAATGCTTATGTGCATCAAGCAGATAAGGAACTTTATTTTGGGTCAGGAAATTTGACAGATTTCCAACTTTGCATTGAGAATTTCCAGTTTTTAGTGTAGTGGTATGATTTCCATAGCATGAATGTCATTTCCTGTGATGATAAATTTGTATGGTGGATTCTAATGTTTGGATACTTACAGTTGAGGAAATGGGATCCAGGAATAAATTTTCCTGATAAGTTGTGTGGGAAGGCATTCTCACTTAAGGGGGTGCAATGCAAGCAATGGGACCCTGGCATTGCTTGTTTTGGAGAAACTTTATAAGATGGCTTGATGGAGCAAGTCAACCTTTTTGCACAATGGATTCATGCTCCCATTCTCCTACATGATGAACAAATTTGCAGCACTCTGGAGTGCTTCTGCTTGAGGACAAGCGGATTTGGGAGGGTAGGACTGTCATGTCCCCTCAAATTGACCATTAAAAGTGTTGAGCATGCTAAGTTCCTAGGGGCTCAAAATTGATATTAGTTATTCCTCCTAGGATAAATTTTGCTAATAATTGTTTTGAGGCATGTAGTAAATTTTATTTCAGCAATTTTATTTATGATGCAAAATAATGATGTGGAATTAAGGCTTCCATGTCAGGAGGGTGCATTAGGGAAAGCTAGTCAACTTGCCTTGGTGAAAATAAGAAATTCCATGACAAAAGCAAACATGAGAATAAAGGGAAGTTGCCTAAAAGCATAAAAAGAAAATAGAGGTAAAAGCAGGAAAGTCTTTCAAAGGGTAGGGCGTAGTTTCCTCTTATGGAGCTCAGAAAAGCTGTAAGAGAAAAGAATGAAAGTTTTTGAAGGAAAGAAAAAGTTTCCTTATGACCCAGGAAAAGCAGAAAGCTGTCATAACTCAAAAGAAGCATCTTTTGACTAAGGAAGGGCACAGTCTCTAATTGTGAAGGATGATTTGGACTTGGAAACAATTCCACATGGTCCTACTTGCCAAAATTCCCAAAGGGGGCATTTATGTGGCTAGGGTTACGTCACCCATTGGGTTGACTTGCTCTCACAGGTCACCATTGGCCTTAACTTACTAAGCAGGTAATCCAGAAGGCTATTAAAGGTGGATTGGATCCCATTGATTCAGTTTGGATCTTTTGATATTGTGGTTATGCTATGTGAGCATACTCTATGAATGTTGTGCCTTAGACCATTGGGTGATGATCCCCAAACCCCTCCTCCCTTTTCTTCCATATCCCTTTCTATCTATTATAGGTCGATGGAGCACTAAGGTAATCCAGTGAAGCTTATTCCATAATTAAATTGCAGCCTCCATCACCTACAGAATGATTTCTAGTGAATCCCATGCTTCACTTATGCTCACGTCCTTCTTCCAGTGAGGATTCGGGCCTCCTCCCATCACTTGGAGCCTCCTTTGTATTGGTCAGTATATCATATGAATACCAATGTAGGAAAAACTTTTAAATCTGTTATTTTATTTCCACAAGTCGAAATAACTCATTCATTGAATATTACCTTCCTTATTTCACATTAAAATCTTGCTTTATCAGCATATTGGGGGAATTTGATGAATTTCAGTGCAATAAAGATTATATGAGGTTGTGGGAGTGATTGAGTGGATTATATATGTTAAATGGAGTTTTAAATATCTATTTTATATTTCATATCAGTACAGAAAGAAATCATCAATGATTTATCTACTTAATTTCATACCTTAGCTAGAAAGCTAGTATTAAATAACTAGTTTTTCTATTTCTTGCATAAACAGAGTTCTGCCCATCCAAAAACTGATCCGTAAGTTCCTGTGGGTTACTGATAGACCCAAGTTCTCATACATAACTCAAGAACATCTTTTTGTTATGTCTGTACTATATTTTGGAATCCTCCAATGCACAGGTTCCCCCTAGGCCAAAACTGCCTTATTTTCCCAAATTGATCCCAAACTATTACAAGCTGTCCCAAAGTGTTATAAATAGTACATAATATTATTTTATGACTGAAAATCACCTCTGAAACTTACTTCAATCTTTGTTCGGAAGATGGATTGATATTCCCTAGTTTCACGGTTTGGTGACCAACATGAAAGTAAGTTTCCGCGACGCGGACTCCAAAATCTCAATGGTCCCAGATATAAATGTGTTAGGGGAATGGATTTCAAAATATTCACTCACTCTTTATTGATCTCCTCTCTGCAAAATTTCCCTACCTAAAACCTTGATTTCCCTACTCTGTCAGTGCACCGAATCGTTGATTTTGTAATTCAAAAATTTTAATATAAATTTGCAAAATTGATTAATATTATGATCTGTAGTTAGATCAGAGATATTACATGCAACTTCAATCCTGGGCTCGTCAACTTCCAACGAAGTAAATTCAACTCTGATTTCATTTTAAGTCAGTTTATATATACTATGGGTTTTGGTGAATTCTCGATGGTTTTTTCCTTAAAATTAGAAAGCCGGTTAAATCTTAATAACTATATCATCCCAGTATTGTTTTAAAGGACATGCTTAAAAAAAAAATCATTGAGTCAACTCATGTCTAGCAGCATCCTATATTTCTAGGAAAATATGATCACTTATCTCTGGTTAGTAGTCCTATAGTTGAAATCAGAGAGTTAGACACATCAAAACTTGAGAGTTAGATGCATCAAAACTTGATCCTTAGAAATGATAAATATGTTATAGGAAAAACAATGGATGCACTCGAGTGCTTCAATTTTTTTCTTCCATATAAATATGAATGGATTTTTCCACAATTATAATATAAATTCCTTTCCATCCCCCCAAAAATGATGTGTACCCATTTGATATAAATACAGACCTTTTTGTCATAAATCGTTGCTGCATTTAGGTGTGTAATATACAGAATGTCACATGTACATATTGTTATATTGGTGAAAATTGTTTTATATCCATAAGAATTAAAGAATGACCATCAACTACAATATCAAAACAAACTAACATCTTCCCAACCTATACATGGTTTTCCAAAGTCAGGGATTGCACACTTACAACTCTTTCCCTTCCACGACAACTTTTTCTGTGTAACTATCCTGCGCTGTAATTGTACAAACTTTGTTTCCAACTTTAGCCATGGTGACTTCCTTTCCCATTGATTCCATAACACCAGAGAAATCAGAGCCCAATACAAAGGGAAGAGGGGGTTTCTCCCTATAGTCCCCTATGACCTACAAAGTAGTTCCATAGTTTACAATGATGTCCTTAATTCTGATATGCACGGATGTGGGTGAAGTCAATTGAAGACCAATGTTACAAGAGAGATACAAATGGGGATGGGTTTATGAGATGGGAGTGACATGGTCTCCTAAACGCGTGCATTGTGCCAGTTTGAGAAGCTTCCATTGCTTCTCAACACATATTTTAGTATATTCTAATGCCAAAAGAGTCTTTAGGGAACCATTGTTTGTTCGTCAAATTAACAAGGCTGTAGGATAATACCTACTGAATTAGTAAATGCGTTCGCATATTGCAAATTTTTGAATTATAATATTAGAAGTTAAGGAAACATGCATTATGTAAAGGTTTGCAAAATGTGTGAAGAAATTATTTTTAAAATTTAGATTATTCGAACTTTATGATGCCATGGTTTTGTTGGGTTTTTGAATTCTGGTGTTTTCACATATGCTCACCTATTGTTATATATTAGTTTGTCTAGTTATCTCTAGTCCCATATGATTTCTCTTATCACCTGCATTCTAGAGATTATTACATTATATTAGTGTACATAGTTCATAATCATATTCTTTATTAATTTTTCTTTGCATAAGTTTTGATATTAAAAGTTTTTTTTTATTATCTATAGCTTAACAATGCCATTAAAACACCATTTTTTAAGTGTATATGTCTTTTTATGCCACAAGATTTTATATTAAAAGTTTTTTACATTGATATAGCTAAAAAGACTTTGAAAGTAGTTTTAATTTAAAGAAAAAATACTATATAGATATTTTTATGTCATTTATTTTAATTTTAACAAAGATTGTGGATTCCTTTATTCCATTTGCTTTCTTGGGATAACATCATGTAATTGTTCAAAGTAATAGTAGGTAAATTCATAAATGATTTCACAAAATAAAATACAATCACTATAATTAATGTTGAAGGTCCAAGTGTCAAATCTCGCTAGCTCACTTGGCTGAGGAATGGGCATTCGTCAAGGGTGACCCAGGCTCAAATCCCCTTCGAGTGAGTTAGTTGGGAGGTGACACCCAAAAATCGAACACAGTTTAAAGTTGGTGTGTCTTAGGACAGATGCGATCCCTAGGTAATTTCGATAGCTTAGATGCCCCTAGGTTGCGGTTACTTAGCCAATGGTGCAAATCCACTTGCCCCAAGTGGTAAGCATTTCTTACAAACAAATAAAAAATGCTCAAGGATCAATCTTGATGTGGGGCATTTGTCCATGGTTGCATAGTAGATGGAATAAATGTTTCAATAGTAAAATAGTAATGTAGTATTACCTCTGTGAAGATTGAAGTACATGAAAGCCTTCTATACTTTTCAAAATCAATTTTGTATTCATCTTATTTTGAAAAGTAGCATAGAAACACTAAGTTGGGTTTGTGTGCACCAATGTTATGTTATTGAAAATATACATCGTCTCAAAACACTATGTTATTCTATTTCCAAATTCTATTTTATTTTCTATTTATATAGGTCTTAAATATTTAATAAAAAATTCATTGATTTAAAAATCATGTCATAGAAATTTAAAATTGTTAATATAAATGTCATTGATTTTAAAAATATATTATAGAAATGATCTCATTGGATTTAGAGCAATTGGTATTGAGTAATTGAGATAAGAAATTGTAAATGGAAAATCATAAGTTCAAATCTCGTAGATGCTTAAAAAATATTATAGAAATTAATTTTTTTCCATTTTCAATATTAAAAAATAAAAATTACACTTATACTAGTTTATTAAAAAGTAATTATGTATAAAAAAATGTCTCACCAATCAAAAGCATAACTAAACACATGATAGCATCCACATCATATTTTTTTGAATGATAATTAAGAATCGGTCTTTAAATAATAGTTTGTATAGTGACATGCAACTTATATCAACTATTCATGCTATGCTATGAGTTGTAATTAATATCAAATCAGAAAGATAGCTCATGTTAGATACATTACATTACATTTAGGCTTTGATTCTTGTATTATATAGTTAATTGGAGGTAGGTTAAACTATATTTGATTTGTCCTAAATGCATTTAATGTGGACATTTCTTTGAATATTTATGTGGTTGACAAAATTTCAAATTTGGATGGCCAAATAAATATACATTTTATGTTATAGCACTTGTTTTATTTAAATAATTTTATTTACATTTTTTAAACAAATAAATGCATTCAAGGTAAACATTTACTTGAATATTAATGTGGGTCTATGTGTTACACTGCACATTGATTATGTCCCTTGCAGACTCATTGTGTTTTCCATAACCATTAGTCAACGATGTTTTGTTTAACTGGTTGGTGACCTTTAGAAGTTGCATGATTTTAAAAGAGCCAATGATGTCAGGTTGAAACCTTATAATTTGAAATTTTGTTTAAAAAATGGATATTAAAGTTGATTCCTAAACAACCACAACACATGGTGGTAGTTTAGAACAACTTAATGATTGCATTAATACAAACCAATAAGAACTTTACACATTCCACACTACTTCAAGGCGGCATTATGTATAGAAATGTTGGATTTCCTAGAAATTTTCAAGCAAATATATATATCTATGTAACACATATGTTGATTTACATGGACCAAAATTCCATGGTATGGTTCTTTCTCTTCATTGCAAGAAACTCACACAATCTCATTCACCCACCACATCAATTCATAGATGTGGAATTAAACAATATTTAATTCAACAAAAGAAAACAAGGTCGAGCATTGTGGTCCACTTCCCAATAACATAAAACCCTTAAATTTATGCACTATTGCATAATGCAAGTGTGGATTCAACCAAACTTCATTAAAGGAAATTTCAATTTAAAATGGGCCTTCCAAAAATAATACAAATTCCATGTCATTATGTATTAGCCAATCAAAATGCTTTAAAATTCAAAAAGGGAGCACCTCTTAAACAATTTTTTAATATAAATTTGGGGATAGGTATCATAAAAAAACTATTTTTTTGTTCGTATTTTCGGCATATCTCCCTGTGTTTTTACTCAAATTTCGATCGGGAGAGCTCGTTGGATGCGGAATTAAATTCCGCATCCAACGAGTACTCACTCGGCATACTTTTGACAATCTCCGCGACCCCAAAAATAAGATATACCTGAAAAAACGTAATGATGATGTCATCATCACGTTTTTTCAGGTATTTCTTGTTTTTTGGGTAGCGGGGCACCTCAAAAGTATGCTGACTGGGTACTCGTTGGATTTGGAATTTAATTATGCATCCAACGAGCTCTCCCAATCGAAATTTGAGTAAAAACACAGGGAGATATGTCGAAAATACGAACAAAAAAGTAGTTTTTTCTTTTCTTCCTCCAAAATTAATAAATATTACTTTATTATTTTAACTATTATTTTATTAATTTTCCTTAGGAGACCAATTTTGAGTTTGAAATTTCCTCTAATGAATATTGGCATACAATCACTCAACACAAGGATTCATTGGTTGTGAACATAAAGCTATATATAACATTTATACATGCATATGTGTATAAGAAAAGAGCTATGGGTAAGATTGCTCCAAGACATTAATCCAATAGTATAGATGACACATTTTAGAGGAAAATATAACATCACTTAATGGGATACAATTCATCTTTGACCAACATGATAGAGACATTTTTTCAAAAACTTGGTGGGAAACCTCAAATAAATGCAAATGATAGACATTATGTCAAACACTATGGACAACATCAAATAAAGGAAAATGGTACAAACATTTTGTTAAACAATTTGTCAGGAAAGAAATTATAACACTTTGACATACATGATTTGCACATGGATTAATCAAACAAAGGAGACATCATCTATAAGAAAGTCTAGAGATGACTGCCTCCTTGGTGGGGCATGGGAATCTGGATCTTTTATTCCTTGATATTAACTTTGCAATTGCCCCCTTAAGAGAGGTGAAGATGGCTGATATCATTTTTTCATAGCATTAGGGAAGGATACTGACTCTAATTTCTTCGATGAGAAGGGTGGGGGAGCTGTAAAGTTGGCCAATGGATTATTTGGATTTGGAACACTACCTCCTTGGCCAAATATAAATCTTCTTCTTCCTCTTCTTTCTCCTCTTCCAGATCATCAGACGTGTCTTTTTTCATTTATTGATCTTCCTCGGTTTCTTCCTATTCACCTTCCAAAGTTGTTTTCATCTCTTTTGAATGTCCTTCAACTGCAAAACCAAAGAGGGGGTGGATTTTCTGGCGAGGAGTTTATTAGTTCTAGTTATTGGGGCTTTGGGGTGCAATCTTTCAATCTATCATTTTTTTTGAATTCGCTATAAGACCAAGAACTACAAAGATGTTAGTTTAGTGAATGGGCAGGTTTCTTGGATCAACACATTTAATCTGATATGTTATGCTACACTCACAGACATATTGAAATTATACCTTTTTGGAATCTGATATTTTTTCTATCTAAGGTTGTGTGGGTTGTTGACCTTGTTCGTTGGGGGGGGATGTTAGTGAAGTGTCTATATTACTGACACAAGTTATAGTTGAGAAATTGGAGATGGATCCAACTATTTAGGTTGATTTTAATTGCTTTAGGGAATCACTGCCCTAGATATAGATCTACACAGATGTGTGCACAAGTAAATTGACCTCCTTTTGGTTCTACACTGGTTAAAAATTCCCTGATATGTTTCCAATGGAGGAAATAGAGGATTTGTCCCGAAAATAAAAAGGGAGGTGTGGAAATTTTGTCTAAAAAGGAACATGTTTCATTTCCACTTTTGGGTTAAAATATATGCTCCAATGGATACATACATCCGTCTCGGTCCCATGAAGCATGGGCCTGAGTGGAATATCATCTCCCTTTCTACACTTTTTGAGAAAAGGAAGAGGGAAGGTCCTCTTTCGATGGTCGTTATGGAGGGCAGGTCTTCAAAAGATGGGCCCAATGCTCCACCCATTTGTCTACTGTCTTCGAACTAGGACATTGGCCTGTAAATTTTTCAACTAAGGATCTCTCAAATAAAATGAGCGCATATATGCGATATGTTTTAGAGGAGGTATCTACCTAAGGGATTTCTTCCAATATTTTAATGATTTTTTTGGCAATGGGAGGTAATATTTGAGGGATGAATCAAATCCAACAAAGTTTGAAATCCTCGATCTCCCTACTTTGAACAACCTCAATTAAAATTGAAGACCAGAAAAAAAACTAGAACACAACCCTTGAAACAAATCCAAAAGTTTGGACCTGTAAATGACTAGGAAAAATTTAGAATCTAGATCACGAACTCAAACTCAAGTGAAGGGGTGACCTATAAATGGAAAGAACCCTGATGATAGGGAAGAAGAATGTGTGATATTAATTTGATTATAAATCTCTATATGTTAATAGTATGATTCTCCTATCCCTTTTCTTTCTAATTTGGTCTAATCATATTTTCCAACCTTACCAATCAAATCTAATTTTATTTCTGAGATTGTAGTTGGTAGAGTTAAGAAAATTCCAATTTCATTACAACCTCTAAGATTACAATGTGATCAATCATGTTTATAAGTTATGCATGCTTTAAATGGTAACCATATCCCACTTATAGGTAATACTTTCCCTATATAAGGCCTGTATGATAGCATGGGAATACATAACAACTCTATTTTGGAATACTCACATAATCATCATCATTTTCATTTTCATCATCACCATCATCATTAATGTCATGATTGTCATTTTCAATATCATCATCATCATCATTGCCATCATTTCCATCATTGTCATCATGATCATAAAGACCATTATCATCATCATTATAGTCATTGTGAATATAATCATCATCATTATAGCATTGTGAATATAATCATCATTATCCTCATCATCATATTCAACATATAGGTGCAAAACTAGATGCAAAAGTGGATGAAAACCTGGATACCAAAGAGGATGCAAACATGGATGAAAAAGTGGAAGAAAAAGTGGGTGCAAAAGTAGGTGCAAAATGGGGAGCAACAACAGTGGAAGAAAAAGTGGATGCAACATTGGCTGCAAAAAATGACATAACCATGGATGAAAAACAAGATGCAAAAGGGACATAAAAGGGAACAAAAAATTGGATGCATTGAAATGTAGATGCAAAATTAGACACAAAACTAGATGTAAAACTAGACAAAAATTTCAGTGCAAAAGTGGATGCAAAAAGCGATTCACAAAAGGATGCAATAGTTGATGTAAAATTGGAAGAAAAAAAGGATGTAAATGTGGATGGAAAATTGGAAGCAAAAGCTAGTGCAAAAGTAGGCACAAAAATGGATGCAAATTGGATCGCAACAAAACTGGATGCAAAAATGGATACAATAGTAGATGCAAAAAGGATGTAAACATGGATGCAAAAAAGGACACAAATGTGGGTGAAAACATGGAGGGAAAAGTGGATGCAACAAAATCATATGAAAAATAGGATGTAAAACCAGATGCAAAGCTCGAAACAAAAGAGGATGCAAAACATAAGCATAAGTGGATGCAAAAGACGCTGAAAACATGGGTGCAAAAGTAGAGGAAAACATGGACACAAAAGGGGGTGTAACAAGAGTAGACACAAAAATGAGGCACAAAAATAGGTGCAAAACTTGGAACAAAACCCGATTCTAAACCTGGAGATAAATCCGACACTAAAATTGGTGCAATTTGCATCGAGTTTAACGTTGTATTTAGCAAAAGGATGTAAAAAAAACATCTAAATTTGCATCGACATGTGAAATTGCATCGACTTCGCCAAGGAAGTGATGAAAAATACATTAAACAGGGGTCTATACATAAAAAAGAAGCAAAAAGAGACGCCAATCACAAGGTTTTTTCATAGTGCTTCCCTGGTTCGAAACTGAATTCAACCTTTTGTCAAAAACAATCTGCAACATTTCTATATCACCCTTGATCTATGCATTCACTTTCCAAGCTATCTCATGTGTGACTACTCCAAAATCACTTCAACCCTCATTCACCATGTTCAAAATATATTATAATACTCCACCCAATATATATAATAAATTATAAGGAACAATTATCCTCCCTCCAAGCACTCATTATATTTCCTAATCTCTTACATTTCACTCCATACATTATCTTTCATAACATATGTTTTATACTACTATCATTATCATTCCATTTCACACATATGTATAGCCATCCATTACATTTAACAGTCCAAGTCATATACCAATATAAAAATATGGAAATTGTTTCACACAGAATTCATATGAAGACTCATTTCATACTTTGTTTTCTATGCATATTTGTTTTGTGCTAGGGGAATCGTCAACTGGGGACTAGGATGGTACTCACGCGACACAACGTCCAATGATCCAATCCTGCTACCATCATACCCCTAGGTGCACCCACATGACCCACACACATGAGACATGGGTAAGAGGGGTGATTTGGACTCGTGAGCTCCATTTACAACATGTACCTCATATCAAGAGAATCATCGATTGAGATACACCCCTGTGAGTTGTTTTACATACATATTATTTTAAGGAATTATTTCGATTTCTTGAACCATGCATACATTCCTTCATCAAATAAAACTCTTTACTTCTTCAAAAAAAATTGTTTTTTGTTCTTTAAGTTACCCAATATAGGGTATTAACGCAACCATGCTCATAGGTTCTCGACCCTCCTCTGTTCGTTTAACATTCACACCTTTTTTTTCAGTAATTTTACATTCTTGTAGCTATTAAACATCAAGCACAAAGTGATCGTAATCCATTTATCAATTTAAAAGTACTCCACATACTCCATTATATTATATATTGATCTTAAACTAAACAAATGAAGAAAAAATAATAAAGGAGAAACAAAGAATCTCTCTCCCTCTAACAATAATAAGAGAGAGAGAAAATAATCTACTGGAAAAATTAAAGAGAAAATAAGAAAAATGACCAAAATCTTGTCAAGATCTACAGGGAAAATTAAAGAGAAATTTTGCATATAATCTTATGAATATATTGACAAGATGTATAGAAGTGACAGGGAGCGGTGATGGACCTCCATAAGGAAAAATAGTATGCACTAAATAAGTTAATGTTTGCAAATATTTCCTGTCATGTTTTCTCATACATAAATTTCTGCATTGGTTTATTGACCTGGAAACATTTTGTTGCATATTTACTTGCAGTGTCATTTATCATTTTGTGTATTTAAATAAGAAATTAGAATGGTATTCCATATTCGAAAGGTCAAAATGCATGTTTTGGCAAGGTGATAGAGATGGGATGTACATCCCAACAAGGTTTGGAAGAGTAAACGAAGCCTCAAGAGCATATTTTATAAAAGGATCCAATGATTCCGGATCAACTGCTAGAGCATTGAATTGTCAAGCACACTGTTCTTTACATCTTTAAGGTACATGGTCCTAGATCAGGGCTTGTTTCGTAAGTTATATTTGATACAATAAAAATCATTATGATGCACCATACAATCCAGTGTAATTATGCAATTTCTCAAAACATTATCCAAGTTGAAATTGACAAATAACCCTCGTCTCAAAAGCATCTCCATGCTTACTTCTTTCCCTTCATAGAATTTGTTCTTTGGGTGACTCAACCTCAAAACAATAGATGTAATCATATTTGGATTTTTGTTCCTCAAATAAGACCTTTTAGGTTTCTCATGGTAGATATAGTGTGAGTCAAAATGGATTTTATGCATATTTATGTTAGAATTTGATTGAATTAAATAAGGTGAAAATGGTTACTTAACGGACATAAAAAAAGGTGTATTGTTGAGACGTTATATAAGGATAAAATAAGAAGGAAAAAATAGCAAAGATGGAGAAATATGTATGCTGACAGAAGATGTCAATGTAGTTGCTTCTAACAAAATTTCATATCTAGGATAGGATAAATATCCCTACGATCAAATCATCCTTGTTTTTTTTCATTTTTGACCAATTATTTGTCGTAATCTTCTCTCTTCTTATAGATATATTTTACAAAAGTTCTCGAAGAACAGTTGTATCATTGCATCCATCAACTGCAACATATTATGTTTAAATTTGGACAACTCAATGAAATAGGTCATAGGTCATCTAATGCATTTCTCTCCCAGTGAACTGGAATATTCTACTTCTACTTAGTTACCATTGGAAATCTCATATGATCCATGTTGTCAAGCTTGTTTTAGCTTAGCCCATTTGTGTAGTATTAGTAGTTTCCAATGCATAAAAATCTCACAAGTATTTATTGGTTTTAAGATCACATGGATATTGAGTGCATGTAACCAAACACTTCTTTTCTTGTAATATTTTTATCATATAATTATGTTAGAAATGACACACTTGGGAAGAGCACAAATGCAAGGGAGCTAAACAAAAGAATAGTAGGTATTTTGTCATTTATTTTTTTGTAAATTGTGAAGCTAAGAGTATTTCAAACTATAGAGTCACTTAGAATTTTAACTCATCACTTAGGTCATTTTTTTAACACTATTTGAAATCCCCTAAATGATAATCTATAGGAAAAATTAAAAAGAAAATCATGTTCTTTTGAAACTGATTTGATCAATATGTGAAATTATGGGTCGTTTTTGGGAGGTTCTTGGCATAATTCCCACCATGAATCAGTAGTAGATGTAATTATGGTCACTTATTAGCCCTCAAACATCCTCCTCTTTCAAATCAGGGTGTGATGTGAATATTTTGTCCCAAACAAAAGTCATAAACTAGCCCCAAAATACCACTATTTGAGTCCTGAGTAACGCATTCCCAACATCATAGAAGAGTTTAGGTTTATTATCCAAGGTGGATTTGTGAGCAAAATATAGCATTCAGATCTGTTTGAACCCCTATTACAACTTCTTTCCTCATTTAGGAGTATACCAACCATTGAAACAGAAATGTGAACCCTTGCAACAGTCTCATTAAAGGAAATTTCAACTCAAAATGGGCCTCCTAAGGAAAATTAATAAAATAATAGTTAAAATAATAAAATAATATTTATTAATTTTCGAGGAAGAAAAGAAAAAACTATTTTTTTGTTCATATTTTCGACATATCTCCCTGTGTTTTTACTCAAATTTCGATCGGGAGAGCTCGTTGGATGCGGAATTAAATTATGCATCCAACGAGTACCCACTCGACATAATTTTGATGGGCCCTGCTACCCAAAAACAAGAAATACCTGAAAAAACATGATGATGATACTTTTTGACAGGCCCCACTACCCCAAAAACAAGAAATACCTGAAAAAACGTGATGATGACATCATCATCACATTTTTTCAGGTATTTCTTGTTTTTGGGTAGTGGGGCCCGTCAAAAGTATGTCAAGTGGGTACTCATTGGATGCGGAATTTAATTCCGCATCCAAGGAGCTCTCCTGATCGAAATTTGAGTAAAAACACAGGGAGATATGTCGAAAATATGAACAAAAAAAGTAGTTTTTTTTATGATACCTATCCCCAAATTTATATTAAAAAATTGTTTAAGAGGTGCTCACTTTTTGAATTTTAAAGCATTTTGATTGGTTAATTCATGATGACATGGAATTTGTATTATTTTTGGAAGGCCCGTTTTAAATTGAAATCTCCTCTAATGTATCCTTCAATTTAGGGTAAGTATGGGTGTGTCTTGGCCTCTAAAACATAGATTATATGGGCACATAAGAAAAGATGAAGAAGGTTATTTATCAATTCTAGGCTATTTTGGGAGGTTTTAACCATTAATATTGTGAAAACTCAAATCTAGGAACAATATGATCCCTAAGGTGGAAGCCCTAAAAACTCAACATTCTTGGTGTGTTAAAGTACCAAACAACTTGAGAAAGGGACAGGTATGGTGATTCCATATGCAAGAATATCCTCAAAAGGATTTAATGACACAAACAATGCTGAAAATTATCATTCTTAGTCTTAAATATGGAGATTTTGGAGCCTTTTCTCAATATGGAAGATATCGTTGCTAGGGTGCTTTGAATATGCACTTTAGAAAACTCTTAGCTCCAAGTCATATACATGATTGAAAATCACGGTTGGTAGTCTAGATGAATATATTCCTTTACAGTATTGATTTTTCTCAATGTTTACTCTTAGTGTGTTCAAGATTTATAAGTTGTGCATTCAATTAAAAGATTTTCTAAGTTGTTCCTTAAATTTGTACCATAATAGATTTATTTTATGTTAATCAAGAAACAAATGTAGATTAACTCTGAACTAAATTGCTAAGCTCTTATATTCTACTAGGGCTAAATATGAAAGCATTGTTTGACATGTTGAATGTAAGTTTCTCCATTCTATTATCCATGAATTTCCCATTTCAAGTACTTGAGTGTGTATCTATTATTGTGCATGGACTTAATTGATATTGTTGTGATTCTAAATATTTCTATTTTCATATTTAGATCTCTATACAATCATTCAAGAAATATAGAGAGATTGGATTTGACAAAATATGGGATGCAGTCATCTTTTCATGAAAGAAGTGATGGAAGTGGTCCAATTGATGAAACATTTGGAATTCCATTACTATGATTGGCATATATTATCCCTCATGATATCTCTAATAGTCCACAGATCAACCCCGGAATTGAAGATAAATATCAAGTCAATGTATCACCATTTAAGCTACAAATGGGTTGTGATCAACTGGGAATGGCTAAAAGTAAAGATTATAAGGATGGCAAGGTTGAAGAATTTGAGTTATTGTTTGTGGAGGGATTACCTATACCAGTGATTCAAATCTTTTGTTTTTCACCTTATGAAAATGGAACATCCTTAGTCTTATATACGAGTTCCATTCAAATGAGTCTTCCCCAACTGCAACACCAAAGAAAGATTGTAAATTGTGTCAACTGGACTCGTCTGAGTTGGAAAATGATCAATGTACCCATGAGATTTGTAACAGTGGCCAACTCAGATAAGACAATATGTATATTAAAAATTTAAAGACAAAATTCTTAAAGAACTTAATTTATATATGGATTGTGATGAACACCCTTTTTTAGTGGGACAAGTTAATAAAATATTGCACTATTTTTATTCATGATAAGATGACCATAGGTTTAGAAATGATTATGAGAGTTATGATATTGTTTCATTGTTGGGTATTTATATAAGTTTTACATATACTATATTTTTATTTGAAGGGGTCAAAACCCATGATGGTTTCTCCATATTTGGACTTTTAACATTTCAATAGCATTCATTATAATCTCAGTATTTTAGTATGGACTTTCTAACTTGTTCTTTATGTTCTTGCCAATTGATTTGATTCTTGAAATATCATCATTCATTAATTTTTTACATTTATTTGTTCTTTCATGAAATGTGCCAAGATGATGCAGGTGCATTATCATCGACAAAAGGTAGGGGAAGACATGAGTATTTAGAACAGTTTTCAGCAAAATGACACCCAAATGGAGGTACGATCTAGGAAGTCAATTGTATATCTAAAATAATCTAGTTATTTTATGGATTTTGTACATTAATAGATTTGTAGTTGTGTAAGAGCTATACTTACTATTAATTTCATGGTTAAGTTAAAATTTTATTTAGATATAGATTTTATCTTCTATGGAGGGTCAAGTAATATTATTTACTTGAATGCACCTCTTCTTGCGTGATAGAGTGATTTTTAGTATGTTCTTTCTTTGTTTCAAAAGAAAAACAAAACCTTATATTAACATATACAATATGACTTGTTTTCTTGTGAGTTGATCTTGGAGTTAGGTTCCATAATTAGCCAAATACAGTGTTTCCTTGCCCTTTTTGTGACCATAAGACCTTTGAAATGAGACCATGCTTGTGTCTTAGATCACTAATGTAAAATTATATAATATATTCTATTTAAGGGTGCTAGATCAATGGAAGAGAACCTGCCTTATACGAAAGAGGTTGGTGGTTCAATTCCTCCATTCCATATATATTATGAGACCACTAAAGATATATAAATGACCACTACAAAAATAGAGATAAATGACCCAAAATGAAACCAAAATATGCATATAAATGACCACTAGTGGCAAATTAGCGATCATCGATCACACGACAAAAAATGTGGTCATATTTAGTTTGGTTGTTTATATTAAATTGAGCACATAGATACATGAACCAACACACAGCTCACAAGATAGATCATACAATTTAGTCAGCAATTGAAGAATGAAATAGTGCAAAATGGCTTGCAACTGTGAATTCTTTCATTAATCAAAAGTAATTAGATAATTAATTACAAGGAATTAAAATGGCTAAATAGCCACATGCTATTCGAATCCATGTGAGGAAATTAGAATTGGTTGGACTCTACTATACTGAATGGTTAATTGGCCTTGTCTAAATCATTATCGGAGTTCATCGGAGTTCAAAATCCAAACTCAAGTGTCTAATTCAATGTTTACTAGTCTAACTAACTGAGGTAGGTCAGTAAATGCACCTCACCTGCATGTAGCCATTAAATCCTAGCGTTAATTGAATAGAACTGAGTGTAGGGAACTAGAACTGAATGTAACTGACTCCTAACTGAGCTTGACTAGTCACCAATTGAACTCAACTAATGGAGGTTGGTATCAGCACTCCCAATGGCTCCTAATTTGTAGGGATTGATCAAGGAGGATCCTAAACTGATGCATGCAAGTGAAATCAGTGGCAGTTGGCCTCAATTAGTGTTCCCCACACTTTATTAACTGGTACATGTGCCCCAATTAGGCCAAGTGGACCCAATGGTGCTAGTGACTAAAAATAGACTGACAAGACCCCCAATTTAGACATGACTCTTGATTTAGACATATGACCAAATTGGGAAAGGGAGGATTAGTAATCCTAACACCCCCCCTGAATGCTAACTTGGACAATCTGCGGGCCCTTGTAACTAAGACCATAGGTCACCTATTACATCAAGTAAAGTAAAGTAATTGCTCAATACAAGGAGCTTGGAAAAAAACCACATGGGAAAAAAGTACCCCCTCTAACTAAGAAGATAGAATCAAGATTCAAGTTTGAAAAACTTGAAAATATGTTGTTGTAATCTCTATGATGTGGAGAGGCAGCATGCATGATGTTCTGTGCACATGTATCCTAGGGCCTGGCATGTAGACTTATCCATCTTCTTCCAAAATGATGATGGAAGGAAGGAGGAATGTAACCTTTTCCTCTTTCTGGATAAAGAGGTGTATGATCCACTCTATTATTCTAAGTGTAGTGAGACTGAGCCCTTTCCATGTAGCATCTTACAAGAAGTATATTGAATCTCTCTGAAGGAGGTAAGATTGCATGACATAACGCAAGTTTCTTAGTCTTCTGAATGTCAGATGGATTTCCAGTCATCTTCCTAGCTTCCAGTTTGGAAGTAGGGACTGGATCTGGATCTGAGACACCCTAAATCTCAATATCATAAACTAATACAACTGGATATGCAATACTAGTGTAAATTGCAAAAGAAGTAGATGAAATTTTTTTACCTTCCCTTGCAAGTGGCTGCTGAGAGTGCACTGGTTCATAAAATGGCATGAAGTGTGAGAACTCATATGCCTTAGATGCATGATTTGCAGCACCCTTCGCTATGATGTTCCCAGTAGAGATATATGTGATATCCACTGATTCATGACCAAATATGACTCACTTTGCAAAGCCAATAAGAGTTATCTGTTATACAGATAACATATTTGCAGCTAAGGAGGGAACATAAAGCACATCTTTGAGCTTTCCATGTTCAATCTTGATAAATCCCTTCCCCTTGGCTTGAAATTTATTGTTACTTCCCATATGAATAATAGGACCTTCAAAATATTTCAAGGAAGAGAATGATTCTCTGGATGCAACCATATGATTGGAAACTCCAAAATCAATGAGGAAGGCATGTGCTGTCGAAAAACTAGCCTTCAGTGCATGGCATGTCTCTTTGTGTTCTTAAATTTTTTCTCTATGGTTATCGTTCCTTATGCTAGCAGGTACATTAATGTTATGTTTCTTCATAATGGAAGCCATCTCATCAATTTTTCTTCTCATTCAGGAGCTTTTTGGATGAAATCCCCTTCCACAATAAAAACAAAGGGTCTTTCCTTTTCCATTCTTCTTTCTCCTCTTTGAACCTAAAAGCTCATTTGACTACTCTTTCTCCATAGGAGACTCATACTTTTGCTTCCCTTTATCATTTTCTACCTTAGGTCCTCCTGCAGCCAATACTTGATCTCTGGAAGATCGAATGATCCCCATTTGGATCAACTTATCATGCTCCTGAGTGAGAGATCCAATGAAGGAGTTAAGAGTAGGCATCCTCCAGTTTTGAGTAGTAAGATTTACTGAATGAAATGTTGATACAAATAATGAGTAGTCTGCACCAATTTTCAAGAGAATGGCAAGGATGAGTTGATCATCCTCCTTCTCAACCTTGCACAGCTTCAATTGGAACACTAGATTTTTGAATTTTGTGAAGAAGTCATTGAGTGTTTCAAAATTATGTGGATGAAGAGAAATCGTCTCATTCTCCAGCTGATAGATCCTTAGATCATCCTGCTTATCAAATAAGGAGGCAAGCTTATCCCAAACCTGCTTGGGAGTCTTCAATCCATTGATGTGGAAGAGAATATCTCAAGAGATTGAGAGGCACAAGCATCGCTTCATCAAGCCTATTGAAGTATTTTTCTTTGTTAACATAATGGACTGGATCTGCCTCTATCTCCATTGTAAGTCTAAAGAGTCTTTTGGAGTGTAGCTGCATCTCCATGTCCTCCTTCCACTGGTGATAGTTGAAAGGAGTGAGAATCTCTATTGGAGGGGACATCTAGAATGCAGAGAAGAGGACTGAGTTGTTGTAGTGAATGCAATGAAGGAGACTGAGCTGTTTGTAGTGAATGCAGTGATGAGGACTGATAAAATAGTAAATCACACAATCAAACAAACAAAATAAGGTTGATAGTATGCACTTTTGGAAATTCCTTCACACCCAGCATAGTTGATCAAGCAAGCTTGATCAACAATTCCTTAACTTGGGATATTAAGTGGTAAATTCTCCGCTTCTGGTGCAGTACTAGAAGGAGCAATTTTTCTCTTTTTTTTTTTGGATCCAAGTATGAATCTATAGTAGGAGAAGTTCCTTTTCCTACAGAGGCTTTGATACCATATTAAATTGAGCACATAGATCTATGAACCAACACACAACTCACAAGATAGATCATACAATTTACTCATCAATTGAAGAATGAAACAGTGCAAAAATGGCTTTCAATTGTGAATGCTTTCATTAATAAAAAGTAATTAGATAATTAATTACAATGAAGTACAATAGCTAAATAGCCACATAAAATTCAAATCCGTGTGAGGAAATTTATGAGGAAATTTGAATTGGTTGGACTCTACTTGACTAAAGGGTTAACTGACCTTGTGTAAATCATTACCAAAGTTCATCGGAGTTCAAAATCCAAACTCAAGTGTCTAATTCAGTGTTGACTAGTCTAACTGACTAAGGTAGGTGAGTAAATGCACCTCACCTGCATGCATCCATGCAATCCTAGCGCTAACCAAATAGAACTGAGTGTAGGGAACTAGAACTGAATGTAAATGACTCCTAACTGAGCTTGACTAGTCACCAACTGAACTCAATTGATGGAGGTTGGTATCGACACTCCTAGTGGCTCCTAATTTGTAGGGATTGATCTAGGAGGCTCCTAAACTGATGCATGCAAGCGCAATCAGTGGAAGTTGTCCTCAATTAGTGTTCCCCACACTTTAATAACTGGTACATGTACCCCAATTAGGCCAAGTGGACCCAATGGTGCTAGTGACTAAAAATAGATTGAAAGGACTCCCAATTTAGACATGAATCCTAATTTAGACATATGACCAAATTGGGCAAGGGAGGATTAATAATCCTAGCATTTTATAGCTTATATTATGGTCATATATTTGGTTGTATATTTTTTCATTAATTATGACAATTAATGACCAAATATATGCCTACAAGATAAGTTTTAAATGACCAAGTTAAATATGACCACTTTTTTTCTCACCTGATCAATGATTGATAATTTTCCACCAATGGTCGTCAAATCAAAAGTGGCCGTTTATATGCGGATTTTGGTCATTTGTTTGGTCATTTATCTCCCATTTTGTACTAGTGTATTGATTACATTGCATTGAATCCCATAATGCAATAAAACATATTAAGAAACAAAACTATAATACAACATAACTATTGATAAATGGCGGAATCCAACATAACACTCAATTTTTATCGTCGTCCAACATAACACTTGATGTATGTTATGATTGATTGATTATGCAGTTATGTTCCTTGATGTTCATTAAGCCTTAATGAACATTGTAATCCAACATAACCCTTTATCAATCTCACAATCCAAAAAAAAGAATGTAGCAAACATAACTAAACCCAACCATTTCTAATCCACCAAGGAACATAACCATATTGCAACATGATCATGGAGCAATGCCGCAATCTATCTTCACACTTGATGTCATAATCCAACATAGCACTTCATAAACATCGCATAATGAAAAAACCATTCAAAAAAATAACTAAACCAAACCCTTGCAAAACCTTATAATCAATCTCATAATGAAATAGAATCCATTAAATAACATAACCATAATACAACATAACCAATAATGAATGTCACAATCCAACGTAAGCCCCAATGAACATTGTAATCCAAGATAACCCTTTGTCAATTTTACAATACAAAAAAAAATTAACAAATGTAGCAAATATACCAAAACCCAACCCTTGCAAGATCTTGTAAAGAATCTCATAATTGAAGAAAAACAATTAATGAACATAATGATAATGCAACATAACTATGGAGAACTGTCATGATTCAATATGACCCTTCATAAATTTTGTAATGCAACATAGCCCTTGACATATGCCAGAATCCAATAAAACCATTCCAAATGAATCTCATAATTGAAGGAAAGCAATTAACAAACATCACCATAATCCAACGTGACCATGGAAAAATGTCGCGATACAATATAGACCTTCATGAATGTCATAATGAAACATAACACTTGATGGATGTTGAAATACAACAAAATCGTTCCAACCATAAGTAAACCCACCAATTACAAAACCTTAAATTAAATCTTGTAATTCAACACGAGGCATCAACGAACATGACCATAATGCAACATACCGATAGAAAATGACACAATCAAACATAACCTTAACCATAGATGAACATCGTAATCTCACACAACCCTTGATGTATATCACAATAGAACAAAACCCATCCAAATATAACTAAACTCGGTAGTTGCAAAACATTTTAATAATTAAATAATAGTTAGAGGATATATATTTTATTAGCTAATGCTCTATTTAATTAAACAATAACATTTTATTATTAATTTGAACATAATAAATTAAGTAAACAACATATTCCCATAATATTATATTCTGATGTAATTATTCATAATGTAAATTAATTAATTAATTAATTAAATTATGAATAATTACATTAATGATTTTATTTAATTCAATTACATTGTTAATTGATGAAATAAAATCACTTCATTAAGATTGTTTTATTAAGTCAAACCAGTGTTCAATTAAGTACAATACTATTACAATTACTTAAAAAATATTATTTCTACTAATACTTACGAATATGTCTATGTTCCCATCCGTTACTAGCAACGACCACGTTAATTTTATTAATGTGTCTAACTACAATGATAATCGTAAGTCAAGAACATATGCTTCATATTATTTTTTCTCTGTAGTATGTCCTAAATTTACGCCTATCGGAGTAATCAGACACATTAATAAAATTAATGTGGTTGTTGCTAGTATTTGTAATGCTCAACATAGTCGATGCAATTGAGGTGCTGAGAAATGGTGGTATAATACATGGCTTGGGCACTAATGGAGAAGTATCCCCTATCTAGAATGAAATGTAGAAAGAAATGAGAAGGGAAAATACCAACCATGCTCGTTGCTGAATGATGAAAAGGAATAAATTTTTCCTTCAAATGAAAATAACAATCCAATTGATGCTCTTTTACAAGAATTTAAAGGTCGGGTTCCTTCAATAGAGATCCATAAATAGTAAGAAGGAGACAAGGGAAGAGAATCTAGAGTAATGAGTTCATGAAGTTAAGTTGAAGAATAATTTTAGTAGTCTCTTCTTCACAATCTAAGTCACAAAAACAACCCATAAATAAGACCCACAAGAAAAGGTAGGCATTTGAAGGTTCAATTTACGAATAAGTTGAGTTAAAGTGAGTTAAAATGGAAAATATTGAGATATTCAAAAACATCATCGATGAAATACTATTCTGTCTAATTACCAAGTGGAGCAATATAGAGTAGATTTTAGTGTAATTACAAACTATACTAAAATTTTGAATGAGGAACAATTGAGCAAATTTGAATTGTGTGTTTGTTGCATGACTATGTTTCAGAGTGTTCAAGTTGAAAAAAAACAATATTGGTTGAGGACGTGGACTAAAATAATCTACCAGAGTGTATTCCTTGATCTTGAAGTCATTTTCTTGCAACTTTTTTCCAGTTCACCCTTCAATAAATGCAAACAATGGTTGACGGTAAACCTGCAGAGACAAAGACAAACAATTTTGTATGCCGACGTTTGTTATGTCTAGTCACACATACTTTGGTTAGACATTAGGCATGGAATAAAATTTCTACATTGACCAACTACTTAATCGGTGTTGTCACAATATGTTTTAGCCACAAAACCAACATTTAGTATTGGTTGGATCCCTCAGCCAAAGAAGGTCCTTTGTCATGAGGTTGTGGGTTTGATTCTGCTTGGGTTAATCAGGGTGAAGCTTGCGCTATTGAAATCCTATAGGTGGTTCCCTAATATGAGTTGTGTATAGCTTAAATCCATTAAAAAGGAAAACAAAAAACAACCTACTTTATCGTTAGCCCATCTAGATTCTTTTGTATATGTGAAGCGGTAAGGATTATTTTGAATTTCCTTTTAATATCCCAATATATCCTTTTTTTAATCTCACCATGCCAAAGTGGAATCCTCCTCCAAATCATGAATTTCTCTAGCAACTATGAAAACCTTCTCAAGGATGACACACGCTCCTGCAACAATGGAAGCCTTTCTAATATTTCCATAAGCTCTTCTGGCGTTAAATTCCTTCCATACAAGATCACCATACACTCCTGTAGTGATTGGGACGTCTCCATGATATGGATCTTCTCTAATTGCTTTAAGAAGATGTTGTTGTTGAATTCTGAACAAATGATGATAGTCTCTTCACCTTCACAACTTCTCATATTTATTCCCACATTCACAACTTCAGATATAAAAGCGCTTTTAATAGCACAAAATGACATAGTTAAAACTTAATACTTAAAAAAACCCATGAGAACCCTGATTAGTACACAAAAACATTAGTTATACAAATATGGATAGTTGAGGATCATTACAATACTTTTTTCTTTGGAGCACACGTCATCATTACACTCTTTAGATTCATCAAAATCTCTTACTCTAAATATGATCATGCGATATGACCTCCAACATCTATTGTTGGGCAATGCAAGTTGCCTTAAATTCAGCCTCCCAAGTGAGAAAATTGCAAGCCACAACCTATGCCATGCTCATAGCCAATCCAACACTACACTCCTTGGTGTTCTAGTTTACCCAATGCAGTAGGAGGAATTCGTTGTCATTTTAAAAATAAGACATGGAAAAGGGAGAGCATGATAGAGCGAGTGCTAATATAAAAACAATGCTTGAAAAAGTACTAGTATAAAACAAGAAGTCATGAGGAACTAAATGAGTAATTAAACAAATCATCTTTATCCATCATGTTTTAGTATTGTTCAATGGTACCAATCAAACGTAAGCCTGGTATGATAACAAGAGGGTAAGGATAATGCTTAGGTATGATTATAAGGGTTTGTTAAAATTATATATACGTAACTTTTAGTGGGGAAATATTATGTGGTTATTTATGTGTACCCCTCGAGTCTAGGTAGTTTTCGGATGTTAAAATTGTTGAAGTCAAGAAATTATTATGAGATGAATTTTGCAAGGTCATGATTCACGAAATTATAACTCTATGGAGATTCACTTTATCCATAATGTGTATACAACTGATACTTAAACGTATGTTTTCATTTGTGAAGTTTATATTGATAACTAGAATCTCTTCATTAATGTGAAAACATTAACAATGAATCTATGAAACCATAGACCTATGTATAACTTGAGACAAATATGAGTGGAATACAAAGGAATCTATGATTTGAAAATGCTACCAGCAAGTTCCAAATGTTATTGAACAAGGTATATATATATATATATAACGAAACCATAGACATATGTATAACTTGAGACAAATATAATATGAGTGGAATACAAAGGAATCTATGATTTGAAAATGCTACCAGCAGGTTCCAAATGTTATTGAACAAGGTATATATATATATATAAAAGGATGGCATGCAACTTTCCTTCATGACATGTTTTCCCCACTACTATTTATACTTTATACACAAATTAAAGTAAATTGTTGGAACTATGAATAAATAACGATTTTGATTATCAAATTAGTGACATGGTCATAATGAGTCGTTTCTTTCAATAGGTTATTAAAATAGACATCTCGTTATTTATAAAAGATTTTATGCCTTGCCAATTAGTCACTTTTTCAGCCAAGCAAGTACAATTGAAATAAATCAAGTGGAAACAACAAAATAGATGAAAACTATTACTTAAGTAATATATTATTGTTAATTAGATTAGAACTAGCACAACCACATTTATATCATTCATCAAGTTATATTAACTATGCTCATACATTTAAAAGTGGTTGATATATGTTGATTGATGTATAACAACCATTTTTAAAAATGTTGTTTTGGTTGACGAGCAACGTGTAAGGAAGGAATGGTGAATTATTATTATTATTATTATTATTATTATAAACAATAAAAAAAATTATTTAGAAATGAAACATAGAAAACAAATAATATAAGTAAATAAATAAACAAAAATTAATAATTAATAATAATATAAATTCAATTATTTATACTATGTTTCAACTTGGTGGACTTTAATACATAGTTAACATTAAACCAAGGTGGGATTTGAACCATGGATGACCATTCTTTAGGCATGGTTGAATTTAATGCATCATGGTTGACATCACCACGAGAGCATGGCCAACCATTCCTTGACCATATTAAGAAACCACAACCACATTTTTAAAAGTGGTTGATTGACTTTGAACCATGTATGAATTCAATCCACGCTTGACTTTGAACCATAACTGACTTCAATCCACAACCACATTTTTAAAAGTGGTAGATTGACTTTGAACCATGGTTTACTTAAATCCATAGGTGACTTTTAATTAAGGTTGACTTCAACCCAAAGTTGAATTCAATCCATAGTTCATTTTTAAGCAAGGTTGCCTTTAATCCAAAATTGACTTCATTCTCAGGCTTATTTCAATACATACTTAACTTCAATTGAAGGTTGACTTCATTCCTTTTTTTATTTCAATCAATTGTTGACTTTAATATAAGGTCAACGTCATTCCAACATTGACTTTAATCAAGGGTTGACTTCAATCAAAACTTTTTTTCAATCCATGGTTGACTTCAATTCATAGTTGACTTCAACATAAAGTTGAATTCAATCCATAGTTGATTTTTAAGCAAGCTTTTTCAATCCAAGGTTGGATTAAATCCATGGATGACTTCAATCTAAGGGTAACTTCAATCCAAGGTTGACTTCAATATAAGGTTGGCTTCAATCCATGTGTTTCTTCAATCCAAGTTTGATTTCAATCCAAGGTTGAATTCAATCAAATGGTTGACTTCAATCTATTAATAATATTAACATTGATGACTTCAATCCATGGTTGACTTCAATCCAAGGTTGACTTTGAACCTCAGTTCACTTTAATCCACAACCACATTTTTAAAAGTAGTTGATTGACTTTCAACCATGTTTGACTTCAATCCATAATTGACTTTTAAGTAAGGTTGACTTTAATACATAATTCACTTTTAAGAAAGGTTAACTTCAATCCAAGGTTGACTCAAATCCATGGTTGTGTTCAATCCATGGTTGAATTTAATCCAATCTTGACTTCAATATATTGTTGACTTCAATTCAAGGTTGACTTCTATCCATGGTTGAATTCAATCCAATGATGGACTTATATACATTTAAAAAATTAACATTAATGACTTAAATCCAAGGCTGAATTCAATCCATAGTTGATTTCAATACACGGTTGGCTTCAACACAAAGTTGACTTTAAACCATGATTGAATTCAATCCACAACCATATTTTTAAAAGTGATTGATTGATTTCGAACCATGGTTGAATTTAATCAATAGTTGACTTTTAAGCAAGGTTGTCTTCAATCCATACTTTAATTTTAAGCATTGTTGACTTCATTTCAAAGTTGACTTCAATCCATAGTTGACTTTAAAGAAATATAGGATTCAATACAAGGTTGAATTTAATCCATACTTGAATTTTCAGTAAGGTTGACTTCAATCTAAGGCTAGCTTTAATCTATAGTTAACTTAAATCCAAGGTTGACTTTTATCCATAATGTACTTCAATCCAAGATTGACTTTAATATAAGGTTGACTTGAATCCATGGTTGACTTGAATCCATAGTTGACTTAAACCCAAAGTTGACATTAATCTATATTGAAAGTGAACAATGCATAAACAATTTTGTCAACCATGGATTGAAGTCAACCTTAATTAAAATTCAACTATGGATTGAAGTCAACCATGCTTAAAAGTCAACTATGGAATGGAGTCAACATTGCTTAAATGTTTGTCATGGTTGAAAGTCAATTAACCAATTTTTAAAATGTGGTTGTGAATTGAATTCAAACATGGATTCAAGTCAACTTTAGACTGAAGTCAACCATGGACTGAATTTAATTATAGATTGATATCAACCATGAATTGAAGTCATTAATGTTAATGTTATTAATGGATTGAAGTCAACCTTGAATTGTATTATACCTTGGATTTAAGTCAACCATGGACTGAAGCCAACCTTGGAGTGAAGCCAACCTTGGATTAAAGTCAATCTTATATTGAAGCCAACCTTAGACTGAAGTCAATCATGGCCTAAAGTTAACCTTGGATTGAATTCAACCTTGGATCAAAGTCAACCTTGCTTAAAAGTAGGCTTTAAAATAAACCTAAAAGACTGAAAACAACACCTTGGAAATTATGCTATAAGTTCATCGTAACTCGAAGGAAACACCACGGGGGGCTTAACCTATCAATCAAGAATGGAACCAATTCAAGTTAAAATTACCTGCGTAAATATACGTGATGAGAGTTATAAGTCGATGGGACCAACAATTACATGTTACGACAAAGATAGTAGTAAATAATAGAGTAAAAGATTTTTTTATTTATGGATTTTATAGCTGTGTGACAGAATGGTATCAGAGAATGGTTATAACACTTGTACTTAACGATCCCAACACTGAAATGGATAAAATAGAAAACTAACTTTAGCTTGTTGTGGTTTGACTCTCTTACGAACAAGAAGAGAAAAATAACCTTGTTTTTGGCAAGAAATTATGGTAGATGTGGGAATGTTTGCTGAAGAGGAATCACATCCTAGGAATCCAGTGAACAATGAAGAAAGTAACATAAGGGATGGTGAAATATAGCTAAACCTAAATGAAAGTAGAAATGATAACCCATATGAATTACAAAAACATTTAAGGAATTGAGGGCAGAGCTAAAACGATTTAAAGAAGACAATGAACGTATCCTGAAATCACAGGAAGAGTTAAATAAAATTATGTTGTCTAAACTACACAATAATGAAAAAGAGAAAAATAAAGAATGTGAACTTAACATGGAAATAACTACACCTTACAAGCATAAGGTAAGGAGACTGGAATTTTCCAAGCATGAGATTGAATCTTCAAGCGAAGAATCAACTAAACATAATACTAAAAAACATAAAGATTCTAGTGAAAGTAGTGATAGTAACCAAAAGAAAAAGAAATACAAACCATATGAAAAACTTTCAGGTGAATTCAAAAATATCAAACCTCTTATGTTTAAAGGAGAGATCGACAACGGAGAAGAAGGAAGCTTGGTTATCTGGAATGAAGAAGTATTTCCATATTTATAACTATTTCGATGAATTAAAAACAAAAATGTCCATCTATAAATTAACAAGAAAAGCATATATCTTGTTGCAAGACATAAAGAAAGTAAAAGGCATAAAATAACGTTATGTAGCATGGAAAACCTTCAAGAAAAATTTTAAACGATGGTATCTATCAGAACAGTATTATGAAGAAAAAACTAAAGAATTTTGCGAATTAAGATTAGGTGCCAAGACTATGAAAGAACTTTGCAGTAAATTCTTAAGTTTACTTTGTTATATGCCTTATACCATTGACGAAAAACCAAAATACAACACTTTCTCAATTGTTTACCTCTTATGTTTAAATATAGGATTAGGTATGATCATCCGAAAAATCTCAATTAGAGAAAATTTGAGGTCTAAAATGGGCCTCCTAAGAAAAATAATAAAATAATAGTTATTAATTTTGGAGGATGAATGAAAAAAACTACTTTTTGTGTTCGTATTTTTGACATATCTCCTTGTGTTTTTACTCAAACTCTGAATAGGAGAGCTCGTTGGATGAGGAATTTAATTCCACATCCAACGAGTACCTACACTGCATACTTTTGACGGACCCCGCTACCCCAAAAACAAGAAATGCCTAAAAAAATGTGATGATGACATACTTAAATATATTACCGTTAGGGTCTTATGATTTGCAGATAGGAATGGACGAGTTAGAGAAACATATATTTATGTTAAAATGCTATGATAAAACTTTCACATGTTTAGATGATAAAGGTACTACTATTATTGTAAAAGGAATTCCCAGAAATAAGAGAAATATATGCCTTACAGATGAAAAGGTACGTACATAAGGGATGCAAAGTTTTTGTAGTCTATGTAATGGACGATAAAGAGAAAGATAATCAACTTAAAGTAGAGTATATACCAATTTAAAAAAAATTAAAGACATATTTCCAGAAGAGGGATATAGACTTTACGATTGATTTGGTACCTAGGGAAGTACCAACATCAAATATCCCTATCGGATGAATATAGTATATCTTACTAAACTTAAATCACAATTACATAAACTAATTGATAAAAAGTACATTCAACCTAGTGTATTCCCTTGGGGAGCGCCAGTTTTATTTGTAAAGAAAAAGGATGGCTCTCTAAGACTGTGTATAGATTATCGACAATTAAACAAAATGAATATTAAAAACTTATATCCTTTGCCCCAAATTGATGATCTATTCAATCAATTTCGAGGGGAAGCTATCGTCTCAATAATAGATTTAAGATCTAGATACTATTAGGTACGGATCCATGATGAATACATCTTTAAAACTGCATTTAGAACCAGATATAGTCATTACAAGCTTTTCATAATGCCCATTGGATTAACAAATTCCCTGATAAATTTTATGTGTTTGATGAATTTTTTTTAACAAAATACTTAGATAAATTTGTGGTCATCTTTATCGACAACATATTGATCTACTCTAACAATAAACAAGAACATGAATAACATTTAAAAAAAATACAAGTGTTAAGGGAACAACAATTGTTTGCTAAGTTTAGCAAGTGCGACTTATTTAAAGAAAGAATTAACTATCTAGGGCACATGGTGTCTAAAGATGGGATATCAGTTGATCCCGGTAAGATTAAGGCTATCACTGAATGGCATGTTCCAAATAATGTGACCAACATAATATCAGTCATGGGTATTATTGGCTACTAACAGAAATTCATTGAAGGATTCTCCAAGATAGCTTTCCCCATAACTTCATTAAAGAAGAAAGGTAAGAAATTTGATTGGAGAAAAAAAAGTATTGAAAGTTTTAATAAATTAAAACACTTGTTAACCACGACTCCTATATTAAAAATTACTAATCCTTTTAGGGATTTTGACGTATGCACCTACGCATGTAACGAAGGTTTAGGCGGAGTACTAATTCAAGAAAACTATGATGTAGCCTACGAGTCTAGGAAGTTAAAAGAACATGAGAAGAATTATTCTACTCATGACCTAGAACTAGCTTCCATCATACATGCACTAAAAATGTGGCAACACTACCTCATCAGAAGAAGATTCTTCCAATGTCAGATAATATAAGTCTAAAATACTCATTTGATCAGCACAATCTTAATGCTAGACAAGCTAGATGGTTGTCATTTCTAAGCAAATATGATTTTGAAATAAAACATATAAAATAAAATAGAATAAAGTTGCAGACACTTTAAGTCATCACACAAACCTGCTATTTGCATGCAGTAATTATGAATCAAATTTGGAAAATAAAATTTTATATGCAGGAAATTTCGATAAAGAGTATCAAAACCTAAAAGAAAAGACCGCAGAAAATGAAAGGAATCAAATAAAAACATATCTTAGCCTAAATGGAAGAGGTTTATTACTACATAAAGGTAGATTATATATACCAAATACAGTAGATATTAAATTAACTGTTATGGACAAATTACATAAACCACCTTATTTAGGACACCCTGGATGACAAAAAAATATTACCATGACGATAAAATACTTTTTTTCTCCTAATATGAAAAAATAAGTAGCAGAATATTTAGCACACTACATTGAATGTCAACAAGTAAAGTTTGAACACCAACATCCAGCAGGATTATTACAGCCATTACCCATTCCGAAATGGAAATGGGAAGTGACCAGCTTGGATTTCATAATAGGTTTACCTAATAATGTTAAACAACATGATTCAATAATGGTTGTAGTGGATAAATTAAGTAAAGCAAGTCACTTTATACCGGTAAAATCTAACTATAAGGTTGTTAGCATTGTTGATATGTTTATGAAAGAAATTTCCAGGTTGCATGACGTACCTAAATTAGTAATCTTAGATAGAGATGCAAAATTTACAGGAAATTTTTGGAAAGCCTTATTTAAAGGACTAGGAACACAATTAAATTGTAGCACTCCATATCATCCTCAAACTGACGGACAAATTGAAAGAGTAAACCATATTATATAAGACATGCTTAGAATGCATGTAATGGATAAACCTTGTAAGTGGGAATATTACTTGCACTTAGTAGAAGTTTCATATAACAATCATTTCCAAGTTTCGGTTGGAATGAGCCCATTTGAAATTTTGTACAGATGAAAATGTAACACTCCAATTTCTTAGAGAAGTCTCGTCGACAAATTAATTTTAGGCCCTGAATTGTTGAAATATATGAAACTAACAATGAAACATGTACAACAAAATTTCAAGGTTTCCCAAGACAGGAAAAAGAGTTACGCCGACTTGAAAATAACTCCTCAATAATTCCAGGTAGGAGAACATGTATACATAAAGGTAAAACCCAAGAAAATATCCCTACGATTAGGAAGATACTCAAAGTTAGCACCCAAGTATTACGGACCATTTGAAATTTTGGTAAAAGTTGGATCGGTAGCATATCAGTTAGCATTACCACCTACGATAAAAGTACATAATGTTTTTTGTGTTTCCATTATGAAGAAATACGTTCATGATTCTACGCATGTGATTGAATGGAATGTTATATAGGTGGAATCTGAAGGAGAGTTTCAAGTGGAATCAGAGCATATTCTTGAAAAGAGAGAACTTTTACTCCAGAATCATACCATCGAACAAGTCAAGGTGAAATGGAAGAACCTTAGTCCATAGGAATCCACTTGGTAACTGGAGAGTAATATGAAAGGGGCATATCCAATTCTATTTCAAGATGAAATAATGGAAGAATGAAGACAAAAAAAAATAACACTAAGGACAGTGTTATCCTTTAAGGGGAGGTTTATGTTACACACCAAATAAATCTAATTTATTATTTCTTGGAATATTTTTTTAAAATATTTTGACAAGAGATTCAAAATGGATGTAATGGATTATTTGAATATAATAATTAAAATACTGAGAGGAATCATAACTGAAGTAGTTATTGAAAGAGTGTGTGTTGACCCACAAGGGGAAAAGACAAATGGTGAAAGCTACTGAGTGATAACTGAAGTGATGCAAAAGGCATATTCCCCAAAATCAGGTCAAGACTCCTTGTGGAGTGCTAAAGAGCAGGAGGCTAATAAATGACCAAGTCCTAGGAAAAATACTACTAAAATAGTATGTCCATCAAGCAAGCAGGAGACTAGCGATGGCTGGGGTATTGATATGTTGATGCAAGAGATGGCACATTGATCGTATTTTGTCCTTGTGGTTAAGAAAATAGGCTTGGGGGTTCGGGAGCAAGTATGTCAAAACCCCAAATTTTCACAAAAATTTAAAATTTTGAAAATACGTAAAATGTTGAGAATGAGGTTTGCTAATAGCTAACAGTTCTCTATAAAAGAATCAGTTACCAGATTAGTTAATACATAAACTTAATTAAGTAACTTAGCATTCTAATTTTTCATACAAGGTTAGGTTTAACTTGTGCAATAATTCCTCTTTCAATTTGCTGATGAGTTTTAATTTGCGACAAGTAAGTGGAACTGTCTATGGATTCTAGGGCTTACTTAGCGTTTAAGCTAACGCAGAAAGCTTACTTGTTCTAACAGGCTTTACAGGTATGAATGATTGAGTAATGCCTTTAATTCCATAAAGCATCCAACTACATTTCTATTTGCAAAAATATATAGCTTAGTAAATAAGCTGTTACATATCAAGCTACTTCTATGAGGTAAAACAAGTAGTTTTGTTTCCTTCAATTATTCTTCTCAATGAAATACATGTAGAAGAGTTTCTTTCTTAAGTGTATATAGCAATAGTAATTACTTTCCCTGGTTCACAACTTGTGATATTTGTTGTAAGTTATTTTCACTTAGAGTGCATAACCTGTAATGCTATAATGATTGTTCTAACAGTAATATACATTATCAACTTATAATAATAATATAACCAACTGCTTGTTATTCATATTCTGTAATGAAGATTACCGCCTAAGGTTCTAACATTACAATGAAACATAAATTCCTAAGGACTTAGAATCTAGTGGGATTGTTCCACTTCAGTTTCTTATTTTTTTATAATACTTCTCTTGAATTAAGCTTCTAACCACAACAGTTAACTTAGGTCAAAGTATTTAAGAGAGATTGATTTATTACCTCATGCAAGCACTAGATAGTTCTAAAAATTATGTTACTAATCAAAAACATGGTGAAACTAATAGTACTTGTCATGGTTGAGTAATTAACCAAAATCTAGTAAACTTCGTTGATCTGAGCTATGTAAAGGATCCATAGCCAACATCCTAGTATTTTTCACCCACTGAAAACTATATTTTTCTATGATACTCACCAATACACACATAAACTATCTTGTTTATAATGCATCCATGTTTACTAGTAATTCTAGTTATAAACAAATAAGATTTATAAAGTTCATGATCCTACTTAAAATTATGTTGTATAAAATTATAAAGTCACAATATAAAAGTCGGTGGCAACAAGATTAGCTATGCAAAGTCTATTAGGAAATACTTTATTAGATATCATTGTTTGGCTAAGTGATGAAATAGCCTTTTAATTAGTATCTCCCAAAGTATCATAAGATTTCTTTATAAACATAGTTACGATAGCACTAGGCTTATCAACATTTATATTTATAATATCGATGCTATGAATAAATGGATAAACAATTAGTGGTGAATTAAAGTTTCCATGCATAAAATATTTTAAGCAAGAATATAGATTATAAGGTTGCATCGATTTCACGGTCAACGAAAAACTTAATATGAATAAACATATCCATTATAAAGTTCACACTATAACTTGATATGGAAAAGGGATGTGGCGTTAGACCACTCCATCAATGGGATTATGTGTAAGGTTTTGCATAAAAACAAAGGCTTTGAAATCACCCTCGTTCTAAACTATATGACGACTATATGATAACCTTGGCAATGATCTAAGGGTTCATGGTTTATGCCCATGCAACTTTAGGTTGACCTCTATGATAACGTGGAGCATTTGAATGATTAAAGTATTTATATAAATGTGCAGAGAATTATATATTAAATCATTGCCAATCATTGGCATGCAGGAACTATATAGTCGACCCACTGCATGGTTAAATATTTAGGTGACCACGTGTTTTCTCCTCGGCCAAGTGTTGGAAGTATAAGGGTTTGTGAACCCTAAACTTTGTCATCCTCTTACATGGATTTCGGGCCTTTGGGCCATTCTGCAAATATTTTTCATGGCCGCCATTCTTTGCCTGCTGTGAATTTAATGAGCTCTGCGTCCTGGTTTACAATGTTCAGTTTGTCTTCTTCGTTCTCGAACTCTCTTGTTTGCACTGTGTGTTTACCCTAGAAAGAGTTGTTGAGGGTCGTGACTTAAAGCTTACGGCCTGGCCTGTGAGTGGCTTTTGGTTCGTTCCTCCACGGCTTGCTTGTAGGGATAGTTTTACAGAGTTATTTTCTTTTGTTACGGCTCTGTCTTCGTCATAGGGTTTCAAGAGTGTGGTTCTCATGCTTCGCATTGTGGTGACAGCTCCAACTTCATAGTCCACTTCTTGCTTGGCCGTTGCTCAACATTTTTCTTGCTGCTACTAGCAGTGGTTTGTGCATGCGTTTAAACCATCTCTGTCACTGGATAAATGAAGGGTTGGCTCTTCGTCTCGCTGGTGGTGGCGCTAATGTTTCTCGGTGAATACATTACCTTCGCTTCCAGGTATGAAAATTTATTTTTAAACGGTTCTTAAACTTACTCTTAAATCAGTTGTAGTATGAAGCATATTTTAATGTCGTGGATTCTTCTCCTTGCAGGTAACAGTTCACACCTCTCTTTGCAACTGGTACCATCGAGTAAGGCCAGCTCCCTAGTTACGGGTAAACCCTGGTCAACCCATGGAAATCCATGCTTGTTCAGTTCTTTATGGAAGAGTTTTTGGTTGGAAGTTATGGACTACAATTGACCCTTCATGGTTACTATTCCTCGGTTTACTTGTTTAGTTTTTACTAAACCCTTGCTGTTAGCAGGGTTCTCCGGCTTATGCCGTGACTTGTAAATTTTGTTTTACTTGTTTTTGTGTATAGTTTCGTAAATAGATTTTGCGGCATGTTAAGACATTCTCTGTTTAAACTTTAAGCATAAATATTTAACTCTCTTGACCTCAGACTCAGTTATTTTCATGCTCTTACTATAATTTTGTATACTAGAGTTCTTACCCTTATTTGACTATGTAAAGAAATCTTTACTTGTTAAATTTATCTTGCATTAAATTGTATTATTATAACCTATTCTGTTATTTCTTTCTATTATAATAATTTGTTTATAAGCTCGGATATTCGAGCAAGGGTTAATCATGTTGGTGACCTGTGTATAAAATAATTTCTTTAAATTATTCTGTAGGTTTTAGTTTGATAATAAATGTTAAGTTAATTGTTTGTTATAGGTATATAGCTGTTATAATTCCATTGTTATCTTTCTCTGTCCTTACAGGACTATAATAATATTTTATAGCTTTAAGTTTCAGAATACTAAATAATCCAAATCCTTGGATTATTGGTTATCTAATTATTAATTACATCGTTATTACTATGAATTACAATGTTAATACTATAAATTATAATGTTAATATTATGAGGGTTTCGACCCTGTACTTTCTTTTATAATTAATCTTTGTTTAGTTTATTTAATGAATTAATTCATTTATAAATAATATTTATTAAATATTATTTACCATTGCATTCAGTCTATTTTATAAGTACATAGATAGGTTTTGTTATTGTTTCCTTGTTACAATATTATAATTGTTCTAGTTAATTTATTTATAAAAAGAACTATACTAGAATTACCCTACTTGAAATGTGAACATTTGTAGATATAGTTAAGGAGTATGAACAATAAAATAAACTATGTAAAACAACTTGGTTCTTTCTTCACACAAATAAATGAATGTTTTATCTAAGTGGATTATTTTACCTATGTTACAGGTTAATAGTATCATTTTACAAATTACAATTTTGAATAAGAATAATAACCTATTTACAGTAATCAACTTGTTAAAAGAAATAAGCCTGCTATCCGTAAAGTATTATGAATACTTATTGACTAGCATACTTATTACAACAATCTCGTTTGAACAATAAACTTAATTAGACAAATTAATATTCTTTCCTGAAAACAACTATATACAGAAATAAATTATTCCACTGTTCTGAAATACAAAATAACTCTATTCAATCCAGATTTCTATCATATCCTTCATCTTATTTTAAAATATAATGCCTGTGCTAGAGTACGGTCTAATCCATTCCAGACGGGGAAAAACATAGGTTAGGGTTATTTTCATCAATTACAGATTTAATATTCAAATAACTAAAGGGCTACAAGCTCTATCAATTCACTACGAAACATGTAATCATTCATTCTCAGATATAAAATTTTAACACAGTAAATAAAAGACTGTAGAACTTGTTTAAAGCTGGATGACAACAAAGTTGGGAGGTCGTTCCTCCCTACCAACTCCTAGAGAGCACTCAAATAACGACTTCTCAGGACCCTTGAGCCTCTTCCTGGTCTTCTTGGCTGATAACTGGTGGAGCAAGCAACAAAATACTAGTCTAATGACTCAATACTAGCTCTGCACTCAGCAAAAAGGTCCTTCAGCTGAAAATTTGTACTATATCACTTTCTACAGTTTACCCCTCAAACACATTCCACAAATTTTCCTTCCCAATGAAATCCTCCGAAGTTCATTCACCTGAATGGTTCTCCTCTTGGAATGAGCAGCCTCGGCTCTTTTCAATGGGCATTTTTATTAAGATTGCCTAGGTCTTTTTGGGTTAATTGTCATTAATTGAGCCACCTGCTCTGATCCCACTTTCTTGGGGGATCATGACCCCAAATGTAGGGAGGTTGCCACCTGCAACCTTGGAAGTGTTTGAGGATGCTGCCACTTGTATATTTTCTCTCCACCCAGTCTCCTCCACCAACTTGATCAGTAAACACTCTTTTAACAACTCTCCCAAGTTGTTGTCTCCACTTTTATTTATTTATAATTAAAATATTCAGAATTACAGTCACACCCTTTACTCTATTGAGTCATCATTTACAACTTAGCATAAAATTTAACATATTGTCTTGAAATAAAATCAAATATAATAACATATTTTTTACAAAATTAAGGCATGTGACATACACACCCCCTTAGAATATAACATCGTCCTCGATGTTAATTATTCTTCATCCTCAGAATTCCTTTGGAACAGAATTGGATATGCATCTCGCATTTTACTTTCCAATTCCCAGGTGGCTTCCTCTAGACTAAGGTGCTTCCATTGCACCTTCACCTATCCAATGGTGCGGTTCCGAAGTGTAATCTCCCTCCTTCCGAGGATACAATCCGGTTTCACCAAAAAATCTCTTTCTGGTTCCACCTATACATCATTCTAGTTGACAACATGAGTAGCATCATGAACATGTTTCTTTAAAACAGAAATGTGAAAAACATTATGTACTCTCAAATTAGGTAGTAATGCTAATTGATAAGCTACTTGTCCAATCCTAGACAGAATTTCAAATGGGCCACAGTAACAAGGTGCCAATTTTGCACAACTCCCCAATCTTAGAGAGCTCTTTTTGGGCCTTACCTTGATGAACACATGTTCACCTACATGAATCTCCTTTGTAGTTTTGTTTAAGTTTGCTTGACTTTTCTACCGATCCTATGCCACTTTCAGATTTCCCTGCACTTGTTTTACAATTTCCTCCATTTCTTTTAACAGTTCTGGACCTAATATCAATCTATCTACTAGATTACTCCAAGAGATAGGAGTATTACATTTCCGTCCATATAAAATTTCAAAAGGACTAAATCTGGCTTATGTCTGATAATTATCATTATAAGTAAATTCTACCATATGTAAATAGTCCTCCCATTTACCAGGCTGGTCTTTCACATACATTCTTAATAGATCTTCTAATACTTGGTTTACTGTTTCAGTTTGTCCATCTGTTTGAGGATGGAAAGAAGTACTGAAATTTAATGTGGTGTTTAACCCTTTAAACAAAGACTTCCAAAAGTTTCCTGTAAACTTAGGATCTCTATCTGAGATTATGACTTTTGGTACTCCATGCAATCGGAAAATCTGTTTTAGAAAAATATCAGCTATGTTTGCAGCTTTATAAGTAGTTTTAACAGGTATAAATTGAGCTGCTTTGCTTAACTTATCAACTACTACCATGATAGAATCATTCTGATTTTGATTTCTAGGCAGCCTAGTAATAAAATCTAGACTAATTATCTCCCATTTCCAGCTAGGGATGGGTAATGGCTGAAGCAAACCAGCTGGGTGTTGATGTTCAGTTTTTACCTGTTGACATTCCAAACATCTAGCAATATATTCTGCTACTTCAGTTTTCATATTTGGCCAGAAATACTCTTTTCTTAACATGGTTATAGTCTTTTGATAATCTGGATGACCTAAATATGGTGTTTTATGAATTTCATCCAGAATTAACAGCTTAACTTTAGGTACTTTAGGTACGTTAGGTACATACATTCTATCTTTATATAGTAAAAATTCTTTTTCATTTAAACTGTAACCTTTAATTAAGTTTTCTGTTGGATTTTCTTTAGCTTTAGCTTGCAAACTCTGGTAAATTTCATCTTGTTCTATTCCTTCTTTAAGCTGTTCATCTAAGTCTGAAACATAGGTGCTGATAGCTGCTACAAAATTCAGCCTTTCATTCCTACTTAATGCATCAGCAACTTTATTTTCTTTACCTTTTATATGTTGAATTTCAAAATCATACTCACTGAAGAAAGTTAACCACCTAGCTTGTTTGGCATTTAGATTAGGTTTATCTAACAGATACTTCAATCCTTTATTATCAGTCATTAAAATAAATTTTCTTCCAATTAGGTGATGTCGCCACATCTTTAAGGCATGTATTACAGCTACTAATTCCAAATCATATGTTGCATAATTCTTTTCATGAACTTTTAACTTTCTAGACTCATAAGCATTAACATGCCCTTCTTGAGTCAGAACACCACCTAAGCCATCATTACAGGCGTCAATGCATACTACAAATTCTTTATTAGGATCTGTTATTCTTAAAATAGGTGCACTGGTTAATAAAGTTTTTAACTTTTTAAAGAGTTCTTCACATTTTTTATTCCAGTCGAGCTTCTTTCCTTTCTTCTGCAAGGAAGTTATCGGATTTGCTATCCTCGAAAAACCTTCAATGAACCTCCGGTAGTAACCGGTAATACCCATGAAAGATCGAACATCCATCACATCCTTAGGAACCGACCAATATTCGATTGTCCTTATCTTTTCAGGATCTACGGAAATTCGTTCATTTGTCACCACATGACCTAAATATTGAATCTTATCCTTGAAGAAATCACATTTACTAAACTTTGCGAAGAGTTGATGATCTCGCAACTCTTGCAAAACAATTTTTAGATGTTCTTTATGTTCTTCAGTTTTTGAATAGATTAGAATGTTATCAATAAATACGACCACAAACTTATTTAAATACTTATGCATAACATTGTTCATTAAACACATGAAGACAGTTGGGGCATTGGTAAGCCCGAATGGCATTACGACAAATTCGTAATGACCATATCTAGTTCTGAAAGCTGTCTTAAATATATCTTCATCTTTAATCCTTACTTGATGATATCCGGATCTTAAATCTATTTTCGAAAACATCGTGGCTCCACGTAGTTGATCAAACGGATCATCTATGTGGGGCAACGGATATCTATTTTTGATGGTCATCTTATTTAACTGATGGTAATCTATGCAAAGTCTCATGGTTCCATCCTTCTTCTTAACGAAGATGACAGGTGCCCCCCATGGAGACACACTTGGTCGAATATACTTTTTATCAATTAATTCTTTTAATTGAGATTTTAATTCATTAAGTTCGAGTATGTTCTTTCGATAAGGGGCCTTTGAGCTAGGTACTGCACCCGGTACCAGTTCAATGGTGAAATCCAATTCCCTTTTCGGAGGTAATCCCGGAATCTCTTCTAGGAATACATCAACATATTCTCTTAAGACTGGTATGTCTTCCACTTTTAACTTATCTATTCTAATTAAACTTTCCTCATCAGTTATTGTTACTGCATAAGCTTTACATCCCTTTCTAACATATCTCTTAATTTGTAGGGCAGAAATATGCCTTATGGTGGTTTTTCTAGGGATTCCTTTAACACTTACTGGTTTTTCATCACTGTTTAAGCATGTGAAAGTTTTATCATAACAATTTAGAATTACTCTATGTTGTTCTAACCAGTCCATACCAATCAGCAAATCATAAGAACCAAGGATCAAAAAATTAAGCTTGACAACATTTTCAAAATTATCCATAACTATTGCACATTCTTTAACAAAACAGGTTACCCTTCTTTTAGCACCAGTGGCTAACTGAACCAACCATGAATTCTCAAATTTTTCAACAGATAACTTACATTTTTCTACTATTTGAGGTGCAATATAACTGAGACTAGCTCTTGGATCAATCAAAATAGTTACAGGTATCTGATTTATCATACCTTCTACTTCCACCATGGAAGTCTGATATTCAGCTTGTCGATTCTCCAAAGCTGTGTTAATTATGGGCATCGTCCTCGCTAGTTCCCCAATGGTCATCTCCTGTATGGTATGTATGTTGTTACCAGTCTTCTTCCGAATTCGACAGACTGAAGCATAGTGTGGGCCATTACACTCCCAACACTTAATAGGCTCTTTGTGCTCAAAGCTCTTGGTAAAATTTCCATGATTATTTGCAAATTCCTTACCTTTAGAATTATTCTGGTTGTTGGGTGTATTTTTCTTATTTCCTTGGAAGTTCTTGTTATTAGGATAACTTTTGGCCTTATTGTTCTTAGAATTTCTATTAGGTACAAAATCCTTCTTCTTTTGTTCAAACTGATTATTATTTTTCTTAGCTTTCCAGTTGGCCAAGCTTTCTTTCTTCCGATTCTACTCAAAACAGAAGTTAGCTTTTCTCATAGCTTCTTCCAAGGTCTTTGGGTTATCATATTCAATTCTATCTTTAATATGATAAGGTAAACAGCTGAGGAATCATTGTACCTTTGGTTTCTCATCTACAAGGTATGGTGCATACCTAAGTAGACTTAAGAACTTGTTGTCCAGATCCTTCATTGTTATTGATCCTAACTTCAGCTCATAAAATTCCTTTGCTCTTTCCTCATAATATTGCTCAGATAGAAATTTCTTTTTGAAATACCTCTTAATGGTACTCCAGTTTACATTTTTCTCTTTTATGCCCTTAACTCTTTTCAATTCCTGTCACCAAATGTCAGCCTTTCTTGAGAGTTTATAAATAGTCATTCTAGCCTTTAACTGGTTGGAATAGTTATATATTTGGAAGTACTTATTCATCCCAGATAACCAGGATTTAGCTTCCTCCCCCTTCTCAATCTCTCCATTAAAGGTTGGTGGTTTTATCTTTTTGAATTCCCCGAAAATTTTCTCATAAGGTTTGTATTTCCTCTTTTTAGTGTACTGATTATCATCACTACTGTCACTAGTAGAATGGTAATTTTGTTGTTCACCAAACACTTCAGAAGACGAACTACTTTCAGTTTTAGTACATTTCATCTTTTTAGATTTACGTTGGTGACTGGTATCTTCTGATTCTGTTCTTCTACCTCTACCCTCAGTTGGAAACTTTTCAGTTAGGATCTAATTCAGCTCTTTTTGAGCCCTTGAAATCCTTTCATTTTCTCGCTTTACAGACTACATTTCAGTTTTTAAGTCTTTTACAGTTTGTAAAAACTCTGAGGAATTGGTAATTAAGTCCTCTTGTATAGGATCTCTTGGTAGATTTCATGCTTCAGTAACTAGAGATTCCTCCTCTGCATACTCTTCCAGCCTTTCCATACCTGTCTATTAAACTTCAGAAAACAATTCTCGGTTGAATAACATTTAAAAGAAAAATACGTCAGCATAATAATTCAGTTTATTGTTTCCTAAACGCTAGTTGGGCTTCATCAAGGACTAGTGTTTGAACATGGCTCTGATACCACATGTCAAAACCCCAAATTTTCACAAAAAATTAAAATTTTGAAAATACATAAAATGTTGAGAATGAGGTTTGCTAACAGCTAACAGTTATCTATAAAATAATCAGTTACCAGATTAGTTAAGACACAAACTTAACTAAGTAGCTTAGCATTCTACTTTTTGATACAAGCTTAGGTTTAACTTGTGCAATAATTCCTCTTTCAGTTTGCTAATGAGTTTTAATTTGCGACAAGTAGGTGGAACTGTCTTTGGATTCTGGGGCTTACTTAGCATTTAAGCTAACGCAGAAAGCTTACTTGTTCTTACAGGTTTTACAGGTAAGAATGATCGAGTAACGCCTTTAATTCCATAAAGCATCCAGCTACATTTCTATTTGCAAAAATATATAGCTTAGTAAATAAGCTGTTACATATCAAGCTACTTCTATGAGATAAAACAAGTAGTTTTGTTTCCTTCAATTATTCTTGTCAATGAAATACATGTAGAAAGTTTCTTTCTTAAGTGTATATAGCAACAGTAATTACTTTCCCTGGTTCACAACTTGTGATCTTTGTTGTAAGTTATTTTCACTTAGAGTGCATAACCTGTAATGCTATAATGATTGTTCTAACAGTAATATACATTATCAACTTATAATAATAGTATAACCAACTGCTTGTTATTCATCTTCTTTAATGAAAATTACTACCTAAGGTTCTAAACATTACAGTGAAACATAAAGTCCTAAGGACTTAGAATCTAGTGGGATTGTTCCACTTCAGTTTCTTATTTTTTTATAATACTTCTCTTGAATTAAGCTTCTAACCACAACAGTTAACTTAGGTCAAAGTATTTAAGAGAGATTGATTTATTACCTCATGCAAGCACTAGATAGTTCTAAAAATTATGTTACTAATCAAAAACATGGTGAAACTAATAGTACTTGTCATGGTTGAGTAATTAACCAAAAGCTAGTAAACTTCATTGATCTGAGCTATGTAAAGGATCCATAGCCAACATCCTAGTATTTGCCACCCACTAAAAACTATATTTTTCTATGATACTGACCAATACACACATAAACTATCTTGTTTATAATGCATCCATGTTTACTAGTAATTCTAGTTATAAACAAATAAGATTTACAAAGTTCATGATCCTACTTAAAATTATGTTGTATAAAATTATAAAGTCACAATATAAAAGTCGATGGCAACAAGATTAGCTATGCAAAGTCTATTAGGAAATACTTTATTAGATATCATTGTTTGGCTAAGTGATGAAATAGCCTTTTAATTAGTATCTCCCAAAGTATCATAAGATTTATTTATAAACATAGTTACGATAGCACTAGGCTTATCAACATTTATATTTATAATATCGATGCTATGAATAAATGGATAAACAGTTAGTGGTGAATTAAAGTTTCCATGCATAAAATATTTTGAGCAAGAATATAGATTATAAGGTTGCATCGATTTCACGGTCAACGAAAAACTTAATATGAATAAACATATCCATTATAAAGTTCACACTATAACTTGATATGGAAAAGGGATGTGGCGTTAGACCACTCCATCGATGGGATTATGTGTAAGGTTTTGTATAAAAACAAAGGCTTTGAAATCACCCTCGTTCTAAACTATATGATGACTATATGATAACCTTGGCAATGATCTAAGGGTTCATGGTTTATGCCCATGCAACCGTAGGTTGACCTCTATGATAGCGTGGAACATTTGAATGATTAAATTATTTATATAAATGTGCAGAGAATTATATATTAAATCATTGTAAATCATTGGCATGCAGGAACTATATAGTCGACCCACTGCATGGTTGAATATTTAGGTGACCACGTGTTTTCTCCTCGGCCAAGTGTTGGAAGTATAAGAGTTTGTGAACCCTAAACTTTGTCATTCTCCTCCATGGATTTCGAGCCTTCGGGCTGTTCTGCAACTATTTTTCATGGCCGCCATGTTTACCCTACAGTGAATTTAATGAGCTCTGCGTCCTGGTTTACAATGTTCAGTTTGTCTTCTTCGTTCTCGAACTCTCTTGTTTGCACTGTGGGTTTACCCTGCAAGAGTTGTTGAGGGTCGTGACTTAAAGCTTACGGCCTGGCCTGTGAGTGGCTTTTGGTTCGTTCCTCCACGGCTTGCTTGTAGGGATACTTTTACGGAGTTATTTGCTTCTGTTATGGCTCTGTCTTTGTCATAGGGTTTTGAGAGTGTGGTTCTCATGCTTCTCATTGTGGTGACAGCTCCAGCTTCACCGTCTGCTTCTTGCTTGGCCGTTGCTCAACCTTTTTCTTGGTGCTGCTAGCAGTGGTTTGTGCATGCGTTTAAACCATCTCTGTCACCAGATAAATGAAGGGTTGGCTCTTCGTCTCGCTGGTGGCGACGCTACTATTTCTCGGTGGCTACATTACCTTCGCTTCCATGTATGAAAATTTCTTTTTAAACAGTTCTTAAACTTACTTTTAAATCAGTTGTAGTATGAAGCATATTTTAATTTCGTGGGTATTCTCCTTGCAGGTAACGGTTCACACCTCTCTTTGCAGCTGGTACCATCGTGTAAGGTCGGCTCCCTCATTATGGGTAAACCCTAGTCAACCCATGGCAATCCATGCTTGTTCAGTTCTTTATGGAACAGTTTTATGTTGGAAGTTATGGCCTGCAATTGACACTTCATGGTTACTATTCCTCGGTTTACTTGTTTAGTTTTTACTAAACCCTTGCTGTTAGCAAGGTTCTCCGACTTATGCCGTGACTTGTAAATTTTGTTTTACTTGTTTTTGTGTACAGTTTCGTAAATAGATTTTATGGCTTGTCAAGCCATTCTCTATTTAAACTTTAAGCATAAAGATTTAACTCTCTTGACCTCGGACTCAGTTATTTTCATGCTCTTACTGTAATTTTGTATACTAGGGTTCTTACCCTTATTCGACTATGTAAAGAAATATTTACTTGTTAAATTTATCTTGCATTAAATTGTATTATTATAACCTATTTTGTTATTTCTTTATATTATAATAATTTGTTTATAAGCTCGGATATTCGAGCAACGGTTAATCCTGTTGGTGACCTGTGTATAAAATAATTTCTTTAAAATATTTTGTACGTTTTAGTTCAATAATAAATGTTAAGTTAATTGTTTGTTACAGGTATATAGTTGTTATAATTCCATTGTTATCTTTCTATGTCCTTACAGGACTGTATTAATCTTTTATAGCTTTAAGTTTCATAATACTAAATAATCCAAATCCTTGGATTATTGCTTATCTAATTATTAATTACATTGTTATTACTATGAATTACAATGTTAATACTATAAATTATAATGTTAATATTATGAGGGTTTCGACCCTGTACTTTCTTTTATAATTAATATTTGTTTAGTTTATTTAATGAATTAATTCATTTATAAATAATACTTATTAAATATTATTTACCATTGCATTCAATCTATTTTATAAGTACATAGATAGGTTTTGTTGTTGTTTCCTTGTTACAATATTATTTAATTGTTGTAGTTAATTTATTTATAAAAAGAACTATACTAGACTTACCCTACTTGAAATGTGAACATTTGTAGATATAGTTAAGGAGTATGAACAATAAAATAAACTATGTAAAACAACTTGGTTCTTTCTTCACACAAATAAATGAGTGTTTTATCTAAGTGAATTCTTTTACCTATGTTACAGGTTAATAGTATCATTTTACAAATTACAGTTTTGAATAATAACAATAACCTATTTACAATAATCAACTTGTTAAGAGAAATAAACCTACTATCTGTAAAGTATTATGTATACTTCTTGACTAGCATACTTATTACAATAGTGTGGTTTGAACAATAAACTTAATTAGACATATTAATATTCTTTCCTGAAAACAAATATATACAAAAATAAATTATTCCATTGTTCTAAAATACAAAATAACTCTATTCAATCCAGATTTCTATCATATCCTTCATCTTATTTTAAACTATGATGCCTGTGCTAGAGTACGGTCTGGTCCATTCCAAATGGGGAAAAACATAGGTTAGGGTTACTTTCATCAATTACAGATTTAATATTCAAATAACTAAAGGGCTACAAGCTCTATCAATTCACTATGAAACATGTAATCATTCATTAATCATTCATTCTCAGATATAAACTTTTAACACAGTAAATAAAAGACTGTAGAACCTATTTAAAGATGGATGACAACAGCATTGGGAGGCCATTCCTCCCTACCAACTCCTGGAGAGCGCTCAAACAGCAACTTCTCAACACCCTTGAGCCTATTCCTGGTCTCCTTGGAGCAAGCAACAAAATACTAGTCCAATGACTCAGTACTAACTCTGCACTCAGAAGCAATATCCTTCAGCTGAAAAGTTGTACTAGATCACTTTCTGCACTTTACCCCTCAAACACATTCCACAAATTCCCTTCTCAATGAAATCCTCTAAAGTACATTCACGTGAATGGTTCTCCTCTTGGAATGAGCAGCCTCAGCTCTTTTCAATTGGCATTTTTATTAAGATTGCCTAAGTCTTTTTGGGTTAATTGTCATTAATTGAGCCACCTACTCTGATCCCACTTTCTTGAGGGATCATGACCCCAAATGTAGGGAGGTTGCCACCTGCAACCTTGGAAGTGTTTGAGGATGCTGCCACTTGTCTATTTGCTCTCCACCCAGTATCCTCCACCAACTTGACCAGTAAACACTCTTTTAACAACTCTCCCAAGCTATTGTCTCCAATTTTATTTATTTATAATTAAAATATTCAGAATTACAGTCACACCCTTGACTCTGCTGAGTCATCATTTACAACTTAGCATAAAATTTAACATATTGTCTTGAAATAAAATCAAATATAATAATATATTTTTTACAAAATTGGGGCATGTGACAAAGTAAGACTTGGCTTCTCTAGGAGTTGGTTGGGAGGAACGACACCTTCAGTTTTGTTTTCCCAACAATGTTGTCAGGTTCCCTACTGGATTTCTATTTTTTTTAGTATTGATAGTTTATAGACTCGGTATGGATTTGAATCGTAAATACATTTTAAAATTAGGAATTATACTATGCATTTGTTCTTAAATTTTTCCTATTTTTCATGTTATGCTTTGGTATAAACTATTATGCATTTACATAATATAAAAGAATCGTAGGACTTATTATTTTAGAACTTAAAAGTAATTTTACAACTATTATATACATTTTTCAACTAATCTATGTTTGTGCTTCCATACATGGATTAGAGTGGATCTAATGTTAGTACAACTAAAATATTTGAAATGTGAATATCACAATCAACCAACCTAGTATTCAGTCAACTAGAGAAATGCCCTAGACCTAAGATCTTGTTAATACTTTAAATTATGTCTACATATTTTATTTTATTATATTTTAAATGTGTATAGATCTAGGTCATTTTAAACCAATCGAATAACCCCAATGAGAAGCCAAAGAGTATAACACTAAATGGAAAGATTGCAGACATTCAAACAACATATTCATAGATACACAGAGTAGAGCTGAAGGGATTCTTCACCTATTGATAAACTACGTTGTGATTTTCAACATCTATGTTAACTCCACATTAATCAATTAATACGACCTCTGTTAGTAGGGTATTCATACCCGTTGGAACAAATCTTAAATTTTCCAACATAATCTTTTACAGGTTAATCAACACATGTTCAGCTCATAGATCCGCATTATAAATTCAATGAAAATCAGATCTAGTAAATTCACAGAGTAAATATGTGTCAACTGAATCAATATAATAGAAACAAGCAGCCTCTGAACTTTGGATTCCATACCTGAAGTTAGATCGAACTCACCAAACATTTAAATAGCAACAAGATCTCAAAATCCAAGTGCAACTAAATATCCCCTTATATATTTAACATGTTGAAATTAAATTACGAATTTGTCAACATTATCGTGGTTGTAAGCCCATCTATTGGCATCCACCGTATAGAACAAAAAAAAGTAATGTACATCCAAATAAGATAGAAAATCAAATACACTAAAATGCGAGAGGCTACAAAGCCATATTATAAGCTAATAAATACCCATCAAGATTTAAAACAAGACAATTAAATCTTAACTTCGCAGTGGCTATGAAATCCCTATATACTTGTGGGCTGCAAACCAAATGGGAAACCATTGTAATATTGGATTTACTAGAACCTTATTGTTTGGATGTTGGTGGATCCATTCGTGAAGACCAAAGATAACCACACCGGTGGATACATGCACAAGAAAAAATGAGGAGTGTTAGTATTGGTGCTAGTAAAAAGGTTAATGAATGCATTATTCCTACTTAAATAGAATTAGAGTTATTTCCACAACTTTGGCAGGGAAGAAGGGAGCTTGAGAGGAGGTGACCTTGTCACAACTCTTGCTATGCCATTTTAGAGACCTACACTCACCAACAACCTTTGTTTTAGTGCCTTGTCGAAACTGTAATCATTTTGAAAGTTAAAGGAAATAAAAACAAAACGGTGAATCCTTATCTGAAACCCAAGTTTGGATGGTAAAGGTGAAGCAAGCATATCGAAACCTCTACATGTCCTTTGCCTTCACCTATCAACCAGTTAACATAGTTTAAATAAAAACCCTTTTCATATATTTGAATGAATATTTTTTAAAGTCTTACAGGTAGAAGGATAAACTTACCCTTCATGAACGCATAGAGGGCCAGGGGTTGTCTCCTCCTGGATTACCTTTTTTTCTCCTCTACCTGCACAAAAAATAGAAAATTGTATGTTAAACCTTGAAACTTCCTTTAAACCCTTAAAATTTTATTTTTTTTATAGAATGCTTCAGAGGAGTCTCTCTCCTTACCTGGTTAAAATCTTGGCAGGCTGCAAAGCCTCTGTAAAACACAAAGAAGGAGAATTTCCTTCCCTTCATAACCTCACGATGAACAAACCAAAAAAAGGCTATAATGGTGGCCACATTTCCATAAGTCAAATGATAAAAACATCCAAATAAAACTCGGGTACAAACCGAGGAAAAAGGTTCTTTAACAGATTGTGAAGCTAATTTTCTTCCACGGGAACAACGTTACAGACCAAATAAATGTGACTAAAACCTCAAGGCATCATAAAAACCACATTAAAACCCTATGCAAAACCCTTGCATGAGATCATGACAAGTGGAGGGTCAAGATCCCTCTCGGGCCACAACACTTCTAAACAAGCTATGCCATTAAAATCGCCTAGTTGTATTGTCAACTTGCAACCATGAATAAGGTTTAAAACTTTAGGGCATTCATTAAAAATATCTACGTTGGCACCCCCTTGTACCTCCCATTAAATATTTGCATGTCAAACTTTAAAACATAACACACAACAATATGTAAGGTTGCGGCTAGGCTCACAACTATGGCGATTGTTATCACCATAGTTTAAACATATAATTAAACCTTAAACCAAGGCATGTGCTAAGCTTTCCAAAATATATATATATATATATATAACCCTTAAACAAATCCTCATAATATACCCCCTTTCCAACTTGTATTAAGAGGGTGGGTTAATAACGAAAGGTAGCTAGGACTAAGCCTTAGTTTTTAGGATTAGGTCCTAAACAAACCAAACCGTTAAAATAAACCTAAAAGACTGAAAACATTTTCTTGGAAAGTCTTCTATAAGGTCGTCGTAACTCGAAGACAACGCCACGAGGGGCTTAACCTGTCAATCAAGCATGGAACCAATTCAAGTTAAAATTACATGCATAAATAAATGTCACGACAATTATAAGTCACTACAACCAACAATTACATGTTACAACAAAGATAATAGTAAATAATAGAGTAAAAGAATATTAATAGGCATATAGAAACTACCGGCGGTATAACGCCAAGTGGACCGCCGAGTGTCCGCCCAATTATGGATGGTGTTGCCACAATAAGCTATGAGTTATCTTAAACACAATATGGTGTAAATGAAATAAATGATCCTTGGGTACACATGTTGCATTTTAGATAAATATAACTTGGTTGTAACCAGTCATTATATCAAATAATTATGACTTTTGAGATTGATCAGTCCATAGGTACTCCATGTTGTCTTAGTAAATCCATGTGATATGGGTAAAAGTAAGGGTTCAAAAATTTAGTTAAATACATCAAAAAAATTGAACGAAATGACTTAATCTATAGGAAATGGAATTGTAATGGGTCTCATCTCAATGCGGTATTATGTTTGGGAACAAAGATAAATTTGTTGCAACTTCTGTAACATGAAGGGCATCTCTAAACTTGGAGGTGTCAATTATGACATCAGCACATCCCGATATTTGTAATGCTAAAGCGTGATCAAATATTTCATAGTTGAATTGTCACCTAGCCAAGTAAATAAACGAGATTGATTCGTTGTACTTGGTCTTACCACGCGGATTCAATTTATGCTTAAATCATTATTTGGGTCTTACCACGCAGATTCAATTTATGCTGAATCATTATTTGGAGACTGAACACGTGACATTTTGCAAGATGAGCATTCATATTTTTGTATTGATTTTTAGAAACCTGTACTTGAAATCGATGAGAGCTATCAATTAGTAAATGGTTGATGTTTGTATACAATTGCATTTGAAAATCAATTGGGACCTATAAAAATTGAGAATAATAATAGATCCAATTATAGTGTTATCAAATCATTATGTAACTAGTTAAACACCTCTTAGTTCAAACAATAGGCCATGTTAATATATAGTTAGAATATTTATTTGTTCAAGTTTAGAAGGAGATAAAACTCATCCTATCCATGCTGCAATAATGAAGTAGTTTGATACACTTTCAAAGAAGGTAAAGAATGACACACTTGTAAAGAAAAAGCAATTTTTCATCTCATTGAAACATTTTTAACTTATAATCATTTTAGTTTAAAGTAAAATTAAATTATATAGTTTTAAAGTATATTTTTATTATAAAGGCTTTTAGTAATGCTTTTATTTTTTATTTTTTATTTTTTATTTTTTAAAGATTGTGAGCTCAATGGAAAAGCACTTGCTTTTCAAAGCAGAAAAAAATTAAGGATTCAATTCGTACTCTAATATTGTAATTTATTTTAAAAATATGATATTAATGTTGATTTAGTTTAATAACAAGAAACTATATATATACATTCTTTTATATATTGTTTTTGTTTTATATATTGTTTTTTAGACACAAAACTGATATTGTCTCTAGAAAAAAAATGATATTTTATCTTAAAAAACAAAATTGATATTGTTTTTTGATAGACAAAAAATATTTTTATTCTATATTGTTTTTAGATAGAAATTTTTATTGTTTTAATTTAAGACACTTTCCTAAAAACAATAATTGACACAATACACAAGTTTTTTTTTCTCAACTTAAGACAATATATGATGAATTTTAAAGAAAATATCGTTTAAATTGATGTATTCTATATTATCTTTGTAGAAAAAATAGTTTAAGACACTCTGTTAATACAATATGTAAGACAATACCCAACTTTTTTTTTGTCTTTAATTAAGACAATTACATAAATATAGTCTCAAATATTGTTTTAAAACCGCTCCTCTATAGTAGTGTTACTATTGGTTTTGAAATTCTATTGATTAGTTTTCATGCTTATGGCTATGTTATCATGACGGAACAGCAAGGCCTGTAGTAAAAAGTGCTCTAGTACTCTGTTAGATATGTGATTACAATGATTTCAGAAAGAGCAGCTTAAAGATTGATTCTTGGTTATAGATATCGAATTTTAAATAGCTTCCCGTAACAGTAAAACCTAGTTACTGGTGTTTTATTAATGCTATTATCTGGAGAAAACAGACTATAGTATGGTACTCAATATGGCCATATTGTTGTTTAAATTTATTCTGTAGCCAGAGATAACGGGTCAGAAGAAATATATTTTAAAACCTATTTTGGTATATCATGTAAAAATCCTGAGTGTTTCAATCAAATACAGAGTGTTATCACCTGTGCATTTTTGTTTAAACAGTTTAGAAGATCTATGCTATCTAATTTTCCTAAGTATTTATTATTGGTCCAACCTGTGATAATTAGATTCTTAAGTATATCAAAAACATAAAGATAAGAAAGTTCAAATTAAATTGGTAATATATTAGTGTAAATTCATAAAACTTGGGTTAATAACATGTATTGAATGTGTAGATTAAATAGATACTGAATATGGATAAATTGTAGATAGTAGTCATTACTTTAAGTTCAGTTGAATAAGCACAATCAACTATTTAGTTTTGTAAAGATAAATAACTATTAAATAAAGGCTAAAATATATAACTTTAGATGCATTATTCATACTAGATGGTTGAAGTTAATATAAATACAAAACAAAATAATATTTAATAAACAAAAAAAATTAAAAATTTATATGAATAAACAAAAACAAATTGTTACTAATTTTTTTAATCACCATTGAACTGAATATTATTTAAATCTTAATAAAGATACATTTAACTATAACAATATATAACTACTATAAAATATATTCTAAAACCTATTTTGATATATTATGTAAACGTCCTGTCTGTTTCAATCAAATACAGTGTTATCACCTTGCATTTTTGTTTAAACAGCTCAGAAGATCTATGCCAGCTAATTTTCCTAATTATTTATTATTGATCCAAACTGTGATAATTAGATTCTTAAGTATATTAAAAGCATAAAGGTAAGGAAGTGCCTATGTTCCATAATTTATTTAAAGTTCAAATCAAGTTGGTAATATATTATTGTAAATCCATAAAACTTGGGTTAATAACATGTGTTGAATGTGTAGATTAAACAGATATTGAGCATGGATAAATTGCAGATAGTAGCTATTATTTTAAGTTCAGTTAATTTTAATAGTATTTCTATTAGATTGGTTGTTTAAAATAGTATAGCTATAATTAAAGTAAAATGGTTGATGAATTTTTTAGGCACAATTAACCACTTAATTTGGTAAAGATAAGTGGCTGTGTTAAACAAAGGCTAAAATATATAATTTTATATCCAATATTCACAAAAAAATACTATTTAATAAACAAAAAAACAAATACTATAAATACTATTTAATAAACACAACACAAATACTATTTAATAAACAAAAAAAATTAAAAATTTATATGAATAAATAAAAACAAATTGTTACTAATTTCTTTAACTACAGTTTAACTGAATCTTATTTAAATATTAATGAAAATACATTTAATACCATAAAATAAATCCTTACTATAAAAATTAAAAAAATTAAATTTATTGTTATAATTAAAAGTACAATTTAACAAAAATTCATAACTTAATTTCTAAAAAAATATGTCCATGTTCAAAGTTTTCAAAGTCAACAGCAACCACTGCCAAAATGTCATACACTTGTTGGACCTGCATAAATGCTATGGAATTGCTGGCATGATCGCATGTGTTCTTGTTCAGTTGGTCATGTGTTCTTGTTCAGTTACCAACGGTACCACACCGTCCAAAATTCTTGTTGTACACTATAAGTTGAAAAAACGCTGTCTACAAATGAATATCTATCAAAACATAAAGCCACAAGCTGGGGGATTCGTCTAAAGAGTTCAAAATCCGCCGAAAATGGTTCAAATCGTCCAACCTTTTAGACTATTATAAGTGGGGCAGTAGGTGTCTTGAAATATTATTAGAATTTTTCTTAAACTGATTAGTACTACAGTCAACCGATGTCACATCATATACCTGTAAATGGCTTTTCTAGATGCATATCAAAGCTGTCGGTAACAACCCACTTCATATTTTTCTTAATCATATTTACAATGGGGACTCGAACCCATAAGTTGGGCTGTCTTGGAAATGCTATTAGACTTTTTCTTATATCGCATAGTTGTGAAAGGCACTTCTACCTGTACGTGAAAGGTGTCGGTAACTATCCACTGACAGTTTTGTTTTGTTACTATCTTTCTCATATTTATACACGGTGGACTCGATTGTTGCTCTCATTCTTCAGAGTTTCTTCTTCTGCTTATTCTTTTAGTTTCTGGGTTAAAATTTCTCGAAGTCCAATTGTCAGAGTCTCTCCATTTCTGATAACTCGAGAGTTTATCGCTAAAGAGCCCCTGTACTAAAAAAATGGGCAAGTTTGAGAATGGAGGCGACAACTTGAGTAGCTTATCTGTAACTACACTGCAGCCCATTATGGTGGCTCCTGCTGAGAATACCCCTAAGGAGGTTCTTTACCTGTCCAACATTGACACTCAGGCTAGCCTTACAATCACATGGCAAACACTTCACGTTTATGGTGCTTGTCCCACCAACCATGGGGACCCAGCCCACGTAATCCGACAGGCGATCTCTAAAGCTCTGGTTTATTACTATCCTCTGGCTGGACGGATGATAAAGAACGCTGATGGGAGGCTCGAGGTATGGTGTACAGGAGAAGGAGCCGTGTTCGTTGAAGGCAGTGCAAACTGCAGTTTGGAGGAAGTTGGATACCTAGCCCAGCTCGCACCATGCTTGAAGAAACTGCTCTATGAATATCCAGTGACATATCAGCATCATGATATCCCTCCTCTGGTTATTCAGGTAACTAGCGCATCTACATAGTTTGTGATAGTTTGCAGATTTTTCTCTTTTGGTTATATTTTTTTTTTTATCTTATATTCTTTTTAGAGTTGTTATAAATTGTTGGTTATCTCTTTATCAACAATGAGTTATCTATACATTGTTACCTCTAACTATCTATTTATCAGCTAGATAGACGTTATTTTTTATATTTCTTTTTTTATAATTATTTATTTCAAATTTTAAACTAATTACTACAATAAAGTCAATCTACACAATATACTTGTGTCATCCAACTATCCTAGTTGGTTGAAAAAATTACATTTCATAACATAATCCAATTGCATAACATAATCCAATTTAGTTGATTGAAATTTGATAACATAATCTCATTCATCGTTCTGCATAACATAATCCAATTTAGTTGATTGAAATTTGATAACATAATCTCATTCATCGTTCTGCTTGGTTTGAAGGTGACGCGTTTTCTCTGTGGAGGGTTCGTTCTTGGATTTGGCCTCTCTCACTGCATGATTGACGGACTAGGATTCTCACAGTTTCTTTCTGCAATGGCGGATCTTGCCAGAGGAATGACGCTTTTATCTGTAACACCTGAATGGAAGAGAGAAATTCTTCAGCCACGAATTAGCCGACCTATAGTCAGCTTTGAGCACAAAGAACTTGCTCGCATAAATCCAACCAAAAGCAGCTTGATCGACGCAACTGCAGACCTAATCGAGCGATCGTTTCTCTTGACTTCTCAGTCTTTAAATAAACTCAAGAAGGCTGCTTTAGCTGGTAAGGCAAAAGATGATGAGCAGTATTTATATTGTTCAACATTTGAAGCCTTGGCCGTGTTCGTGTGGAAATCAAGGGTGAAGGCCCTTAAAATTCCTTTCGATGAAGAAGTACGCCTACTTTTTGCTGTAAACGTGAGAAAGGTGTGTGAACCATCACTCCCAGAAGGGTACTATGGTAATGGTTTCTTAGGTGCATGCGTTGCTGTTTCTGCTAAAGTTGTAAGTGAGTCTTCCCTTTGGGATTTGGTAAGAATGGTGAAGGAAGCAAAGGCGCGACTGACAGATGAATATGTTAGGTCTGCCATGGATTTTCTTGAACTCCATCGTCCTGAACCACAAGGCGCCCCCCCTACTACAACAACAGAACTGTTTTTGTCTGACTGGAGCCGCATGACATACTCACAAGTCGATTTCGGTTGGGGAGAGGCTATGAACGTGACTGCAGTAAGCATTCCAGCTGTTAATGTCTGCGTTTTCCTTCCATCTCTCAATACAAATACAGATGACAAAAAAAAGAATGGCATTAGAGTTCTCACTTGCTTGCCCACTAAAGCAATGGAAGAGTTCCACTCAGAAATGAGAAAGCTAAACTGCATGTAACTGGTAACTTGTACGCCCAAAATAATTTACTGTGATCTTATATAGATATATAACTAGTATGTTATAGTCTATAGAGAGTAGATTCTCATTGTGGGAAGATATAGATGAATTGTCATCAGTTTCCACAAACGCATTTGATAATTTTCATGGCTGAATGTTATCGTAACTCAGTACTTCAACTTATATCCACAATATTACGATTGTGGAATTATGTATGAGATTTCAATAATGTTCAAAATTTAAATTTAATTAGCAAAATTCGGATTGTTGAACTCTGTACCACCAGATGATTTCAATGGGAGCGGATTTCAATATTATTGAAAATAGAGGTATGAGGAAACTATAGTTTTTGTCCTTTTTGAAGTAATCAATTTGTTGTATGTTTGTTACTTTTGAAAATAGAAGCTTGAGGAAACTATGTTATAAAATTTATAACTAATTAATTTATCGATCAATTAAATTATCAACCAAATGTTGAGGTAGGTAAACTTAGAGCTTGTACACCATATGTGCAAAGTAAGACAAGTTTTGAGTAATGGAACTAAATTTCTATGACAATTTCAAAGAATGATGATATGATTCTAATATAAAGGATTAACTTCTATCAATGTCAAAACAAAATCATAAACTACAAGGCTATTCATTTAACTATAAGCAATAAAAAATGTCTAAATTTAATCTACAATAGCATTAAATCACCAAGCCAAATTCTAACCATGGTAATTCAAATCAACTACATTATGCAATAAGAAATCTATCGAAAGAAGTTCTCTGTTCACTACACCAATTTCAAATAATCTCAAACAAATTCTCAGAAAACAACTCTTAACCTACTTCAGGTTATTGCAAGTCTCAAATTCTAGATAACAAAACTAACTCTAATCTTATCTTCCTAATACAAAGGATCTAAGACTATTTCAGTATTTCAAATCAAACAATCAAAGAACAAGTCAGCATAGCTTATTCTCGCAACAAATCAATCCAATCTTCTAAAACTGCCTAGACAATATGACAAGCTATCTTACAATCTCTCTAAACAACATTCAAATCTAAAAGCTATTGTAAAGAGATACTAATCTTAATCAATCACTACTACTTTCAAACTTAAACAAAATAGACCATCTCATTAAACTATCAAACCTTCAAATCTTAAATTGACATCATCACTTAAACAAAATAGACCATCTCATTAAACTATCAAACTTTTGAATCTTAAATTGACATCATCACGTAGTTGCTTTTAAAGTAAAATTGAAAATGATTTCCAAAAGAGCTATCTTCTTCTAATTGATAAAGAAAGAGCATAAAAGGGCCTGTGCTGTATATCCAACATAAGCTCAAAAAAAACACTAAATCATCTAAGGGTTCATGCATTAACTTCGAGTTTCAATAGACTATAAATTTCTCGATTCACCAATGATCTAAGCTTTCACCAACCTTAATAAAAGAACTCAACACACTATTATGGTTAAACTTTGAAATCATTAAACTATGAACTATGGTCATAGATTCAATAAACTAAGGTAACATTATCTAAAGCATGATCTATTTAAAAAGAAAAAAGAAATTAATATCTACAATGTCCCTATGATGTATCCTTCTATTCTACTTACAAATTCTAAAACTAAGATAAAAAGGACTAAATCCACAAGGTTGAATTTAAGCTAGATGCTATTACTATGAAAAGAGCAATGCATAACAAATGAACCCAACCCAACAGAGCCGTAGTTATACTACACTATTCTAGAAACCATAAACCATGAAAATAAACCTTTCAAATTATCCCTACACATTCATGTCCATAAAATCGTAGAATAATGCTGGAAAAAATGTACAGATATCGATAGTTCTTAACTTCTTACAACATTATGAACGAGAATATACATTAGCCCATCTAGATTCTTTTGTAAATGTGAAGCGGTAAGGATTATTTTGAATTTCTTTTTAATATCCCAATATATCCTTTTTTTAATCTCCCCATGCCAAAGTGGAATCCTCCTCCAAATCATGAATTTCTCTAGCAACTATGAAGACCTTCTCAAGGATGACACACGCTCCTGCAACAATGGAAGCCTTTCTAATATTTCCATAAGCTCTTCTGGCGTCAAAGTCCTTCCCTACAAGATCACCATACACTCCTGTAGCGATTGGGACGTCTCCATGATCTGGATCTTCTCTAATTGCTTTAAGAAGATGTTGTTGTTGAAATCTGAACAAATGATGATAGTCTCTTCACCTTCACAACTTCTCATATTTATTCCCATGAGAACCTTAATACGAAAGCGCTTTTAATAGCACGAAATGACATAGTTAAAACTTAATGCTTAAAAAAAACCATGAGAACCTTGATTGGTACACAAAAACATTAGTTATACAAATATGGATAGTTGAGGATCATTACAATACTTTTTTCTTTTTTCTTTGGAGCACACATCATCATTACACTCTTTAGATTCATCAAAATCTCTTACTCTAAATATGATCATGTGATATGACCTCCAACATCTATTGTTGGGCAATGCAAGTTGCCTCAAATTCAGCCTCCCAATAATTAATTAGTGAGAAAATTGCAAGCCACAACCTGTGCCATGCTCATAGCCAATCCAACACTACACTCCTTGGTGTTCTAGTTTACCCAGTGCAATAGGAGGAATTCGTTGTCATTTTAAAAATAAGACATGGAAAAGGGAGAGCATGACAGAGCGAGTGCTAATATAAAAACAATGCTTGAAAAAGTACTAGTATAAAACAAGAACTCATGAGGAACTAAATGAGTAATTAAACAAATCATCTTTATCCATCATGTTTTAGTATTGTTCAATGGTACCAATCAAACGTAAGCCTGGTATGATAACAAGAGGGTAAGGATAATGCTTAGGTATGATCATAAGGGTTTGTTAAAATTATATATACATAGTTTTTAGTGGGGGGAATATTATGTGGTTATTTATGTGTACCCCTTGAGTCTATGTAGTTTTCGGATGTTAAAATTGTTGAAGTCAAGAAATTATCATGAGATGAATTTTGCAAGGTCATGATTCACGAAATTATAACTCTATGGAGATTCACTTTATTCATAATGTGTATACAACTCATACTTAAAAGTATGTTTTCATTTGTGAAGTTTATATTGACTAGAATCTCTTCGTTAATGTGAAAACATAAACAATGAATCTATGAAACCATAGACATAGGTATAACTTGAGACAAATATGAGTGGAATACAAAGGAGTCTATGATTTGAAAATGCTACCATCAAGTTCCAAATGTTATTGAACAAGGTACATATATATATATAAGGATGACATGCAACTTTTTTTCATGACATGTTTTCCCCACTAGTACTTATACTTTATACACAAGTTAAAGTAAATTTTTGGAACCATGAATAAATAACGATTTTGATTATCAAATTAGTGACATGGTTATAATGAGTCGTTTCTTACATTAGGTTTTTAAAATAGACATCTCGTTATTTATAAAAATTATATGAAAGATTGTATGCCTTGCCAATTAGTCACTTTTTCAGCAAGCAAGTACAATTGAAATAAATCAAGTGGAAACAACAAAATAGATGAAAACTATTACTTAAGTAATATATTATTGTTAATTAGATTAGAACTAGCACAACCACATTTATATCATTCATCAAGTTATATTAACTATCGTCATATATTTAAAAGTGGTTGATATATGTTGATTGACGTATAACAACTATTTTTAAAAATGTTGTTTTGGTTGACGAGCAACGTGTAAGGAAGGAATGATGAATTATTATTATTATTATTATTATTATAAAGAGGAAAAAAAATTATTTACAAATAAAACATAGAAAACAAATAATATAAATAAATAAATAAACAAAAATTAAAAATTAAGAATAATATAAATTCAATTATTTATACTATGTTTCGACTTGACTTGGTGGACTTTATTACATAGTTAACGTTAAACCAAGGTGGGATTTGAACCATGGATGACCATTCTTTAGGCATGGTTGAATTTAGTGCATCATGGTTGACATCACCACGAGAGCATGGCCAACCATTCCTTGACCATATTAAGAAACCACAACCACATTTTTAAAAGTGGTTGATTGACTTTGAACCATGTATGAATTCAATCCATGCTTGACTTTGAACCATAACTCACTTCAATCCACAACCACATTTTTAGAACTGGTCGATTGACTTTGAACCATGGTTTACTTAAATCCATAGGTGACTTTTAATTAAGGTTGACTTCAACCCAAAGCTGAATTCAATCCATAGTTCATTTTTAAGCAAGGTTGACTTTAAACCAAGATTGACTTCATTCTCACGCTTATTTCAATACATACTTAACTTCAATTGAAGGTTGACTTCATTCCTTTTTTTATTTCAATCCAATGTTTACTTTTAAACAATGTTGACTTTAATATAAGGTCAACTTCATTCCAACATTGACTTTAATCAAAGGTTGACTTCAATCAAAGCTTTTTTTCAATCCATGGTTGACTTCAATTCATAGTTGAATTCATCGTAAAGTTAAATTCAATCCATAGTTGATTTTTAAGCAAGCTTTTTCAATCCAAGGTTGGATTAAATCCATGGATGACTTCAATCTAAGGGTAACTTCAATCCAAGGTTGACTTCAATATAAGGTTGGCTTCAATCCAAGTTTGATTTCAATCCAAGTTTGATTTCAATCCAAGGTTGAATTCAATCAAATGGTTGACTTCAATCTATAAATAATATTAACATTGATGACTTCAATCCAAGGTTGACTTTGAACCTCAGTTCACTTTAATCCACAACCACATTTTTAAAAGTAGTTGATTGAATTTCAACCATGTTTGACTTTAATCCATAATTGACTTTTAAGTAAGGTTGACTTTAATACATAATTCACTTTTAAGAAAGGTTAAATTCAATCCATGGTTGTGTTCAATCCATGGTTGAATTTAATCCAATCTTGACTTCAATATATTGTTGACTTCAATTCAAGGTTGACTTCTATCCATGGTTGAATTCAATCCAATGATCGACTTATATACATTTAAAAAATTAACATTAATGACTTAAATCCAAGGCTGAATTCAATCCATAGTTGATTTCAATACACGGTTGGATTCAACACAAGGTTGACTTTAAACCATGATTGAATTCAATCCACAACCATATTTTTAAAAGTGATTGATTGATTTTGAACCATGGTTGAATTTAATCATTAGTTGACTTTTAAGCAAGGTTTTCTTCAATCCATACTTTAATTTCAAGCATTGTTGACTTCATTTCAAAGTTGACTTCAATCCATAGTTGACTTTAAAGAAAGGTAAGATTCAACACAAGGTTGAATTTAATCCATAATTGACTTTAATCCATACTTGAATTTTAAGCAAAGTTGACTTCAATCTAAGGCTAGCTTTAATCTATAGTTAACTTAAATCCAAGGTTGACTTCTATCCATAATGTACTTCAATCCAAGATTGACTTTAATCTAAGGTTGACTTGAATCCATGGTTGATTTGAATCCATAGTTGACTTAAACCCAAAGTTGACATTAATCTATATTGAAAGTCAACAATGCATAAACAATTTTGTCAACCATGCATTGAAGTCAACCTTAATTAAAATTCAACTATGGATTGAAGTCAACCATGCTTAAAAGTTAACTATGGAATGGAGTCAACATTGCTTAAAAGTCGGTCATGGTTGAAAGTCAATTAACCAATTTTTAAAATGTGGTTGTGAATTGAATTCAAACATGGATCCAAGTCAAATTTAGACTGAAGTCAACCATGGACTGAATTCAATTATAGATTAATATCAACCATGAATTGAAGTCATTAATGTTAATATTATTCATGGATTGAAGTCAACCTTGAATTGTATTATACCTTGGCTTTAAGTCAACCATGGACTGAAGCCAACCTTGGAGTGAAGCCAACCTTGGATTAAAGTCAATCTTATATTGAAGCCAACCTTAGACTTGTTACCACCTATGTTGTACTTAGTGGTTTTTTTATCAAGTGAGCCTGGTGAACTGGACAAGGATAACTTGTTCGGACTTCAAAGAACCTTCAGTCTTGCTTCTGGGAAGCTTTGTTGTACTATATCACATGTTCATACCCCATGGGGGAATTGTAATAAATGTTCTAGCATGATAGTGTCTGTAAAAGACTCAGTCTCTTAGACTTTATTTGTCAATCCGATCAGCCCAGGGTGTTTTTTCCCTTGGTTATTATTGGTTGTTGAATAAACGACTGATAATTTCTGAGTTTTTCACTCCATACCTCCAAAGTTGGGGTGGTCGTCTTGGCATTTAGGCCTATTGAGGTTATTAGAGTCTATGTGTCAATGTATAAGCATGTTAGACATCATGATCGAGTCACATGAACATGTCTAAGTCCCCCTAGGTGTTTTTCAATTTTTCAAATTTTTAGTTTTTTCAATGTTTTTTATTAAAAATTTAATTTTCCAAAACTTACGCTATTTTTTAATAGTTTAATTGGAAAATTTTATTTTGTAATAAAAGTGGGCCAAATAATCAGTTTCAGTCATGTAGGTGCTCATTTCCAAGCTAAGAGCACCATGTAAACCCATGGACCCACTATTTCCTAGTTTTGAGTGATTTTCCATCACTCAGGTTAGAAAGCCCCAAAAATCAATTATTGATTATTTTAATTAATAAATTGATGAATAATGGAGCAAATCCAAAATCATAGATCAATGGATTCTCAGCCAATTTGATTCAAATCAGTCAGATCTGAACCAGATTGACTGGATCTGACAAATCCTTGACTAAAGGAGGTGATCAAATCAGATCCAGAGTTGATCTTCAGCATCCTTTATGGGGAATTTCTCCCTCCCTCTCTCCTCAACATGTTTTGGCTCATCTTGATGAGTTTTGGTGGATGCTTCAGTCAGCAGGTTGAGGTGTCAGTCAGATCCAGGTTGAGGTGTCAGTCAGATCAGCTCTCTGATTGACAATTGCACTCAGTGAGACTCAGATCTGGCTCAATTAGACACAGATCAGGCATTGATGGACTCTCCATCAGCATATTTGGTTTATCTCCTTGGGATTTGCGCCCCCCTTGGGCTGAATCTCTTGGTTTTTGTATATATCCAAGCATAGCAGCCTCTTCCAAGCTAGTTAGAACTGGGATTGAGATGCTGCTGCTATTGTACTGTTGTTATTCTTCATTTGAAATAAAGAAAATATTTGGAGGCAAGACGGTGTTGTGCCATTGCATGTGTGGATGATTATTGCCATTATTTTACTAAGGTAACCTGTATCTGTGTTCATGTTTTGCTAATTGCTTGTAGATCCGTTGTTAAGATTAATAATAAGCTTATTATAATCTTGATAGGAAGGGTGTTTTTCAATAAGTTTATTGGCCATCTCCTTCCTTTGATGCATGTTTATAGATCAAGATTCAACATGTCCTATAAGCTTATATGCATGTTATTTTGAATCTCTGTGTATGTACTAATCGGATCTCACAAGTTTCTTGGCAAGTTCTTTGATTTCAACTGAGTTGCAGGTTCCTACATTGGAGAGGATGTTTATCTAGTTTTCTTTTTCACTCTCTTCAAAACCTTCCAAAGGCATAGTCCCTTGACATTCCACCTGAAAGCTCCACTATGGATCTTCAAGGAAACCAGCATTTCTCTCCTCCTCTTCCTCCCTCAAAATCAGCATTTTTACCCGGTTACTTTGTTCATAGCTTTGATTTTGCTTAGATCTATCATCTTAAAAGTAATTCCAACATAGATCTATCTTAACAAAGCCCATAGTCTATATCTTGTAGTTAAAAAGTTTCATAAGCATTCTAGATCTAGCTCTAGGGAAATCGTCCTTTTTGCATGGAAATTTAAAGAAAATTTGTAGCTTGCATGCATTAGATTTCTATTTTCTTTTATAAAAGATAAATCCAGCAATCAGTTCATATTTCATTGGCTGCACAAACATCAAGCCAAGATCCCAAGGAAAGCTTGCTTTCCTTTGTTCATTTTTCACCTATTTAGCTAGTTTTAACTTCATCTTTTTCTGAGTTAAGGTAGGCTGATCCAAAGGTACTATTAAAGTGCTTTTGGGAATATGTTATTCTAACATGCTCGCTGGTTTTTAGCAGGTGTAACAAAAAATAAAGGAAGCTTCTATTCGGAAGTGTCCTCAGGAGCGTTCAAATCCCCCCAAGGGTCTCCCATTTGACTAAAACCTTTGATTTTCGCACCTTGTAAGCTCTTGATTTCAATTCATATAAGGATCAAGAGGAATTATATCAGCTCTCTGATATTGTAACCGCTGTTAATAAAATTATTTTTTGAATAGGCTCTTTCAAGCCCATTCCCCATCCCCCCTGGGGGGATTTACGTTGGTGTCCTTTTTGTTTCTTTTTGCTCATTTATTTTCAAACTAGAATTGATCTAATCTGCAGGGTATTATAATTTATTTTATTATTAATTTCATATTCCATACTTTATATTTCAAAGTAATATTAATACTTACCCCACAACTTCCCAATTGACCCGAAAGGGGAAAGAGATTCGTGGTAGGACTAATTAGAAAACTAGAATTGTGTATCTGTTTTCTTTTGATCATTTGTTTTTCAAATATTATAAAATTAACCCCTCCTCGATTCCCTAATTGAGATCCACTTGGATCAAAAGAGGTTCCTGGAGGGTTTTCTTTTAAACAAGAACACCCAGTTTAAAACTTACTAAAATTTACAAGACTCTAGTGTGTATGCTCTGCACTTGGCTACAGTTCGTATGATTAGTCAAGATGTATCAAAATCACTTGAGTGACTAGTATAATTAGGACTCAATCTCCCAAATTAACAAACCAACAGGTGAAATTCCAACACCTAGATCGAACCATCACGGTGGCAAAATACCCAAAGGAAGCGGGAACTTCTGAAAAGTGACCTCGGGGTGGCAACAATCTTTGTCACACCCTAACAGGTACATAATGAACAATAGCCCAAGAGACTCCATTTCAGCCCACATATTCCTTGCGGGTAGCCGTGAAGGTTTAGTTTTGGACATACTCCAAGTACTCTAGGGTATATCTGGAGTCCCCCTTACAATCGCAAAACACTCATTCTAAGCACATGCAAGTACATTGTTTCTATTTTTTGACTCCATTCTAAGGCACTAGATATTTTCTTGTTTTATATATATATATTGTGTCTCAGCATTGTGCTTTCGTTTGTTCATCTTTTATATCTTGCCATCTTTGATTATCTATAGTTAAATTGCAAGATCCTAAGTAACTCAGTCAGTTTACATCACAACACTAAGTAATTATCCTTAGTAACTTAATGGGGTCTACCCCCCTTGGCTTCGTTAGGAGTTGAGCCTAAACGGAGGAGTCAAGAACAAGGTGACAGCCTTGACTCGAGACTTGCCCCCAAGGACACACCGAGTGGCTTGAATATTTCTGCCACGTGAACCAGGTGTGTGAAAGGCAGCAACAAGACTGAAGTCAATCATGGCCTAAAGTTAACCTTGGATTGAGTCAATCTTGAATTGATGTCAACCTTGGATCAAAGTCAACCTTGCTTAAAAGTAGGCTTTAAAATAAACCTAAAAGACTGAAAACAACACCTTGGAAATTATGCTATAAAGTCGTCGTAACTCGAAGGAAACACAACGAGGGGCTTAACCTATCAATCAAGAATGGAACCAATTCAAGTTAAAATTACCTGCGTAAATATATGTGATGAAAGTTATAAGTCGATGGGACCAACAATTACATGTTATGACAAAGATAGCAGTAAATAATAGAATGAAATATTCTTTTTATTTATGGATTTTATAGGTGTGTGACATAATGGTATCAGAGAATGGTTATAACACTTGTAATTAACGATCCTAACACTAAAACTGATAAAACAGAAAACTAACTTTATCTTGTTGTGGTTTGACTCTCTTACGAACAAGAAGAGAAAAATAACCTTGTTTTTGGCAAGAAATTATGGCAGATGTGGGAATGTTTGTTGAAGAGGAATCACATCCTAGGAATCCAGTAAACAATGAAGAAATTAACATAAGGGATGGTGAAATATAGGTAAACCTAAATGAAAGTAGAAATGATAACCCATCTGAATTACAAAAACATTTAAGGAATTGAGGGCAAAGCTAAAACGATTTAAAGAAGACAATGAACGTATCATGAAATCACAGGAAGAGTTAAATAAAATTATGTTGTCTAAACTACACAATAATGAAAAAGAGAAAAATAAAGAACGTGAACTTAACATGGAAATAACTACACCTTACAAACATAAGGTAAGGAGATTGGTTTCCCAAGCATGAGATTGAATCTTCAAGCGAAGAATCAACTAAACAAAATACTGAAAAACATAAAGATTCTAGTGAAAGTAGTGATAGTAACCAAAAGAAAAAGAAATACAAACCATATGAAAAACTTTCAGGTGAATTCAAAAATATCAAACCTCATATGTTTAAAGGAGAGATTGACAACGGAGAAGAAGGAAGCTTGGTTATCTGGAATGAAGAAGTGTTTCTATATTTATAACTATTTCGATGAATTAAAAACAAAAATGTCCATCTATAAATTAACAAGAAAAGCATATATCTTGTTGCAAGACATAAAGAAAGTAAAAGGCTAAAATAACGTTATGTAGCATGGAAAACCTTCAAGAAATATTTTAAACGATATTATCTATCAGAACACTATTATGAAGAAAAAACTAAAGAATTTACGAATTAAGATTAGGTGCCAAGACTATGAAAGAACTTTGCAGTAAATTCTTAAGTTTACTTTGTTATATGCCTTATACCATTGACGAAAAACCAAAATACAACGCTTTCTCAATTGTTTACCTCTTATGTTTAAATATAGGATTAGGTATGATCATCAAAAAAATCTCAATTAGAGGAAATTTGAGGTCTAAAATGGGCCTCCTAAGGAAAATAATAAAATAATAGTTATTAATTTTGGAGGAAGAATGAAAAACACTACTTTTTGTGTTCGTATTTTCGACATATCTCCTTGTGTTTTTACTCAAACTCTGAACAGGAGAGCTCGTTGGATGAGGAATTTAATTCTACATCCAAATCATACCCACACTGCATACTTTTGATGGACCCTGCTACCACAAAAACAAGAAATATCTGAAAAAACGTGATGATGACATACTTAAATATATTACCGTTAGGGTCTTACGATTTGCTGAAAGGAATGGACGAGTTAGAGAAACATATATTTATGTTAAAATGCTATGATAAAACTTTCACATGTTTATATGATAAAGGTACTACTATTATTGTAAAAGGAATTCCCAGAAATAAGAGAAATATATGCCTTATAGATGAAAAGGAACGTACATAAGGGATGCAAAGTTTTTGTAGTCTATGTAATGGACGATAAAGAGAAAGATAATCAACTTAAAATAGAGTATATACCAATTTAAAAAAAATTAGAGACATATTTCCAGAAGAGGGATATAGACTTTACAATTGATTTGGTACCTAGGGAAGTACCAACTACTTTTTTTGTTCATATTTTTGACATATCTCATTGTGTTTTTACTCAAATTTCGATTGAGAGAGCTCGTTGGATGTGGAATTTGATTCCGCATCCAACGAGTACCCACAGGGAATACTTTTGATGGACCTCGCTACCCCAAAAACAAGAAATACCTGAAAAAACGTGATGATGATGATGTCATCATCATGTTTTTTCAGGTATTTCTTGTTTTTGGGGTAGCGGGGTCCGTCAAAAGTATGCCTCCTGAGTACTCGTTGGATGCGGAATCAAATTCCGCATCCAACGAGCTCTCCCGATCGAAATTTGAGTAAAAACACAGGGAGATATGTCGAAAATACGAACACAAAAGTAGTTTTTTTCTTTCTTCCTCCAAAATTAATCAATATTATTTTATTATGTTAACTATTATTTTATTATTTTCCTTAGGAGGCCCATTTTAGACCCCAAAATTCCTCTAATGATTCATTGAAGGATTCTCCAAGATAGCTTTCCCCATAACTTCATTAAAGAAGAAAGGTAAGAAATTTGATTGGAGGAAAAAAAGTATTGAAAGTTTTAATAAATTAAAACACTTGTAAACCACAACTCCTATATTAAAAATTACTAATCCTTTTAGGGATTTTGACGTATGCACCTACGCATGTAACAAAGGTTTAGGCAGAGTACTAATTCAAGAAAACTATGATGTAGCCTATGAGTCTAGGAATTTAAAAGAACATGAGAAGAATTATGCTACTCATGACCTAGAACTAGCTTCCATCATACATGCACTAAAAATGTGGCAACACTACCTCATCAGAAGAAGATTCTTCCAATGTCGGATAATATAAGTCTAAAATACTCGTTTGATAAGCATAATCTTAATGCTAGACAAGCTAGATGGTTGTCATTTCTAAGGAAATATGATTTTGAAATTAAACATATAAAATAAAATAGAATAAAGTTGCAGACGCATTAATTCATCACACAAACCTGCTATTTGCATGCAGTAATTATGAAACAGATTTGGAAAATAAAATTTTACATGCGGGAAATTTCGATAAAGAGTATCAAAACCTAAAAGAAAAGACCGCAAAAAATGAAAGGAATCAAATAAAAACATATCTTATCCTAAATGGAAGAGGTTTATTACTACATAAAGGTAGATTATATATACCAAATACAATAGATATTAAATTAACTGTTATGGACGAATTACATAAACCACCTTATTTAGGACACCCTGGATGACAAAAAAATATTACCATGACGATAAAATACTTTTTTTCTCCTAATATGAAAAAATAAGTAGCAGAATATTTAGCACACTACATTGAATGTCAACAAGTAAAGGTTGAACACCAACATCTAGCGGGATTATTATAGCCATTACCCATTCCGAAATGGAAATGGGAAGTGACCAGCTTGGATTTCATAATAGGTTTACCTAAGAATGTTAAACAACATGATTCAATCATGGTTGTAGTGGATAAATTAAGTAAAGCAAGTCACTTTATACCGGTAAAATCTAACTATAAGGTTGTTAGTATTGTTGATATATTTATGAAATAAATTTCCAGGTTGCATGACGTACCTAAATTAGTAATATTAGATAGAGATGCAAAAATTACAAGAAATGTTTTGGAAACCCTGTTTAAAGGACTAGGAACACAATTAAATTGTCGCACTCCATATCATCCTCAAACTGACGGACACACTGAAAGAGTAAACCATATTATATAAGACATGCTTAGAATTCATGTAATGGATAAACCTTGTAAGTGGGAATATTACTTGCACTTAGTAGAAGTTTCATATAACAATCATTTCCAAGTTTCGGTTGGAATGAGCCCATTTGAAATTTTGTATGGATGAAAATGTAACACTCCAATTTCTTAGAGAAGTCCCATCGACAAATTAATTTTAGGTCCTGAATTGTTGAAATATATGAAACTAACAATGAAACATGTACAACAAAATTTCAAGGTTTCTCAAGACAGGAAAAAGAGTTACGCCGACTTGAAAATAACTCCTCAATCATTCCAGGTAAGAGAACATGTATACATAAAGGTAAACCCCAAGAAAATCTCGCTATGATTAGGAAGATACTCAAAGTTAGCACCCAAGTATTACTGACCATTTGAAATTTTGGTAAAAGTTGGATCATAGCATATCAATTAGCATTACCACCTATGATAAAAGTACATAATGTTTTTCGTGTTTCCATTACGAAGAAATACATTCATGATTCTATGCATGTGATTGAATGGAATGTATATAGGTGGAACCTGAAGGAGAGTTTCAAGTGGAACCGGAGTGTATTCTTGACAGGAGAGAACATTTACTCCAGAATCATACCATCGAACAAGTCAAGGTGAAATGGAAGAACCTTAGTCCATAGGAATCCACTTGGTAACAGGAGAGTAATATGAAAGGGGCATATCCAATTCTATTTCAAGATGAAATAATGGAAGAATGAAGATAGAAAAATAATAACACTGAGGACAGTGTTATCCTTTAAGGGGAGGTTCATGTAACACACTAAATAAATGTAATTTATTATTTCTTGGAATATTTTTTTTAAATATTTTGACAAGAAATTCAAAACGGATGTAATGGATTATTTTAATATAATAATTAAAATACTGAGAGGAATCATCACTGAAGTAGTTATTGAAAGAGTGTGTGTTGACCCACGAGGGGAAAAGACAAGTGGTGAAAGCTACTGAGTGATAACTGAAGTGATACAAAAGGCATATTCCCCAAAATCAGTTCAAGACTCCTTGTGGAGTGCTAAAGAGCAGGAGGCTCATAAATGACCAAGTCCTAGGAAAAATACTATAAAATAGTATGTCCATCAAGCAAGCAGGAGACTAGCGATGGATGGGGAATTGATATGTTGATGCAAGAGATGGCACATTGATCGTATTTTGTCCTTGTGGTTAAGAAAATAGATTCAGGGGTTCGGGAGCAAGTAAGATTTGGCTTCTCTAGGAGTTGGTTGGGAGGAATGACACCTTCAGTTTTGTTTTCCCAACAGTGTTGTCAAGTTCCCTACTGGATTTCTATTTGTTTTAGTATTGATAATTTATAGACTGAGTATAGATTTGAATGTTAAATACATTTTAAAATTAGGAATTATACTATGCATTTGTTCTTAATTTTTCCTATTTTTCATGTTATGCTTTGGTATAAACTGTTATGCATTTACAGAATATAAAATAATCGCAGAGCTTATTATTTTAGTTAAAAGTCATTTTACAACTATTATATACATTTTTCAACTAATCTATGTTTGTGCTTCCATACATGGATTAGAGTGGATCTAATGTTAGTACAGCTAAAATATTTGAAATGTGAATATCACAATCAACCAACCTAGTATTCATTCAACTAGAGAAATGCCCCAAACCTAAGATCTTATTAATACTTTAAATCATGTCTACATATTTTATTTTATTATATTTTAAATGTGTATAGATCTAAGTCATTTTAAACCAATCGAATAACCCCAATGAGAAGTAAAAGAGTATAACACTAAATGAAAAGATTGCAGACATTCAAACAACATATTCATAGATACACAGAGTAGAGACAAAGGGATTCTTCAGCTATTGATAAACTACGTTGTGATTTTCCACATCTATGTTAACTCCACATTAATCAATTAATAAGACCTCTGTTAGTAGGGTATTCATACCTATTGGAACAAATCTTAAATTTTCCAACATAATCTTTTACAGGTTAATCAACACATGTTCAGCTTATAGATCTGCGTTATAAATTCAATGAAAATCAGATCTAGTAAATTCACAGAGTAAATTTGTTTCAACCGAATCAATATAATACAAACAAGCAGCCTCTGAACTTTGGATTCCATACCCGAAGTTAGATCGAACTCACCAAACATTTAAATAGCAACAAGATCGCAAAATCCAAGTGCAACTAAATATCCCCTTATATATTTAACATGTTGAAATTAAATTACGAATTTGTCAACATTATCGTGGTTGTAAGCCTATCTATTGGCATCCACCGTATAGAACAAAAAAAGTAATGTACATCCAAAAAGGATGGAAAATCAAATACACTAAAACGCGAGAGGCTGCAAAGCCATATTATAAGCTAATAAATACCCATCAATATTTAAAAAAAGACAATTAAATCTTATCTTCGCAGTGGCTATGAAATCCCTATATACTTGTGGGCTGCAAACCAAATGGGAAACCATTGTAATATTGGATTTACTAGAACCTTACTGTTTGGCTATTGGTGGATCCATTTGTGAAGACCAAAGATAACCACATAGGTGGATACATGCACAAGAAAAAATGAGGAGTGTTAACATTGGTGCTAGTAACAAGGTTAATGAATGCATTGTTCCTACTTAAATAGAATTAGAGTTATTTCCACAACTCTGGCAGGGAAGAAGGGGCCTTGAGAGAAGGTGACCTTGTCACAACTCTCGTTATGCCATTTTAGAGACCTACACTCACCAACAACCTTTGTTTTAGTGCCTTGCCGAAACTGTAATCCTTTTGAAAGTTAAAGAAAATAAAAACAAAACAGTGTATCCTTACCTAAAACCCAAGTTTGGATGGTTAAGGTGAAGCAAGCATATCGAAACCTCTACATGTCCTTTGCCTTCACCTATCAACCAGTTAACATAGTTTAAATAAAAACCCTTTTCATATATTTGAATGAATATTTTTTAAAGTCTTACAAGCAAAAGGATAAACTTACCCTTGATGAACGCATAGAGGGCCAGGGGTCGACTCCTCTTGGATTACCTTTTTTTCTCCTCTACCTGCACAAAAAATAGAAAACTGCATGTTAAACCTTGTAACTTCCTTTAAACCCTTAAAAGTTTATTTTTTTTCAAAGAATGCTTCAGAGGAGTCTCTCTCCTTACCTGGTTAAAATCTTGGCAGGCTGCAAAGCCTCTATAAAACACAAAGAAGGAGAATTTCCTTCCCTTCATAACCTCACGATGAACAAACCTAAAAAAGGCTACAATGGTGGCCACATTTCCATAATTCAAATGATAAAAACCTCCAAAGAAAACTCAAGTACAGACCGAGGAAAAATGTTCTTTAACAGATTGTGAAGAGCTAAGGGAAAGACTGTGCAGCGCAATCATCAATGGCTGATTTTCTTCCACGGGAACAACGTTACAGACCAAATGAATGTGACTAAAACCTCAATACATCATAAAAACCACATTAAAACCCTATGCAAAACCCTTGCATGAGATCATGACAAGTGGAGGGTCGAGATCCCTCTCGGGCCACAACACATCTAAACAAGCTATGCCATTAAAATCGCCTAGTTGTATTGTCAACTTTCAACCATGAATAAGATTTAAAACTTTAGGGCATTCATTAAAAAAATCTACCTTGGCACCCCCTTGTACCTCCCATTAAATATTTGCATGTCAAACTTTAAAACATAACACACAACAATATTTAAGGTTGTGGCTAGGCTCACAACTATGGCAATTGTTATTACCATAGTTTAAACATATAATTAAACCTTAAACCAAGGGATGTGCTAAGCTTTCCAATATATATATATATATAACCCTTAAACAAATCCTTATAATATACCCCCTTTCCAACTTGTATTAAGAGGGTGGGTTAATAACGAAAGGTAGCTAGGACTAAGCCTTAGTTTTTAGGATTAGGTCCTAAACAAACCAAACCGTTAAAATAAACCTAAAATACTGAAAACATCACCTTGGAAAGTCTTCTATGAGCTCGTCGTAACTCAAAGACAACACCATGAGGGGTTTAACCTGTCAATCAAGCATGGAACCAATTCAAGTTAAAATTACATGCATAAATATATGTCACGACATTTATAAGTCGTTGCGACCAACAATTACATGTTACAACAAATATAATAGTGAATAATAGAGTAAAAGAATATTAATATGCATATAGAAACTACCGGCAGTATAACGCCGAGTGTCCTCCCAATTATGGATGTTGTTGGCACAATAAGCTATGAGTTATTATAAACACAATATGGTGTAAATGAAATAAATGATCCTTGGGTACACATGTTGCATTTTAGATAAATATAACTTGGTTGTAACCAGTCATTACATCAAATAATTATGACTTTTGAGATTGATCAGTCCATAGGTGGTCAATGTTGGGACAATTTTGTATCTTCATTTACAGAATTGTCAATGGGACCTGTGAAAATCGATATGTAAAAATAAATCTCTTAGTAAATCCATGTGAAATGAGTAAAAGTAAGGGTTCAAAAATTTCGTTAAATACATCAAAAAAATTGAACGAAATGAGTTAATCTAAAGGAAATGGAATTGTAATGGGTCTCATCTCAATGCGGTATTATGTTTGGGAACAAAGATAAATTTGTTGCAAGGGTCAGTGCAAGAAGATGAGGGACCTTTAAGATGCAATCCTAGTTTTCAAAAACAACATCATGTTACCAAAAAATACATCAACCCGAGCCTGACATAGCACTTGGTATGGTTCAACCCGAGCCTGACATGTCATGGAACATGTAGGATAGGAAGACAAATTTCGTACGCATTATATAACTACAAACTGTGCTCGCGATATGTAGTTATAAAATGCGTACGCGATTTGTAAATCATAAAAAAAAAAATTAAATACACAGTCCCGAACCCGCGGCCCATTTTCACAATCAGGAACGCGAATTCGATGGGCCATTGGAGCGTTTGGAGCGAGACCATCGCCTGGGATTGTTGCAGGAGCTGATTCAGGTTGATGGGAGGAGATTTCTCTCGTGCATTGTCATCCAACAAGGTAATTCAATCACCCAATGCATTTTTTTTTGTCAATTTTTACCCTATAATTGTATGTGTGATATTCAAATGCACTTCCCTCCTATCTTTTTTAATTTTCAAGAGCATTACCTTATACACCTAGTAGAAGAGATTGAAGAATGTGGTTAAAAGATGGAAATTTATATTATTTGAACAAATCTCAGGTTCAAATCCAAGAACTAAACTATCAGTATAAATACATTGAACATTGAATTGAGTTTCACTTTATTACAAGCTAATGTTAAATTTAAATAGTGTCTTATGATTTCACTTGAGGTCTCACGGCCACACCATTGGTTGATTCCTATACCCTTGGTTGATTTTCTATTGGCATTCCTTGTTCCAACATGAACTCACCCTTGTATGAAATTGTTGGTGTTTCTAGATGTTACATGGTGTATTCACCTTTGTATGAAATGATTGATGTTTTTTAGATGTTACATGGTGTATTCACCATATTCTTTGAAAAAATCAATATAACCAATGTTATGACCTGAGCTTGATTTTTAATTAGATTTAGTTTGAATTTTGAAGAGATGAAGTGGGTTTTACATTTAGTATATGAATTGTATTGTATATGGATAATATTTGTAGGTTGCAATCACAATTGAAGAAGGTTTCAGATTACTTATGTTATCAAAATTTGACATGATTGAATGAGTAGTTAGCAAAATTTATTTAGAGTTATTGCACATCATGTTGTTCAAGATTATTTTGATATGTTTTACATTTATAATGTCATGATGTTTTGAGTAAATCCCATGATATTTTATTAGGTAAACACTATATATGTATGTGATTGGTTTGTTGTAGACAAAATTGGACTTGTGCTTAACTTAATTTTTCATATTTTGTTATGCATGTTATTTTAAATGATAATATATACTTGTTGGTAGCAACCCACTTATTGCAAAGGCATGTTAAACACAGTTTATTTTGATGGGGTTTCGCAAATTTTTGTTATCTAGCTTATGCTTTTGAATTAGTTATGTGGTGACATTTTATTTACTATTATATAGGTCTATGTGATGGTTGGATGTTCTAAAGATAATTGGATTTAGATGCATTTACATTTTCAATTTTGAAGAGATGTCATTATATACCATGTATACGTTTCTAATTATTTTCTTATTGATTTTTTATTGCAGTTACAGCTATGGACCCCAATGCGGAAATATTGATTAAGCTTGCCCACTTGAGAGGTTTGAGTTGTCACATACCCCAATTTTGTAAAATTATGTAAATTGTTTTATTATATTTCTGAGACATTATGTTAAATTTAATCCTAAGTAGGGATTGATGACTCAGCAGAGTCAACAATAATGGAATGTAATTCAGAATATTTTATTAATAATAAATAAATTATGGAGACAACAGCATGGGAGAGCTGTTAAAAGAGGTTACTGGTCAAACTGGTGGATGGAACTAGGTGGAAAGCAAAAGACAAGTGGCAGCATCCTCAAACACTTCCTAAGTTGCAGGTGGCAACCTCCCTATATTTGGGGTCATGATTCCCCAAGAAAGTGGAATCAGAGCAGGTGGCTCATTAAATGACAATTAACCCAACAAAGACCTAGGCAATCTTTAAAAGTACTCAATGAAGAGAGCTAAGGCTGCTCAGATTTTATTCCAGAGAGAATTCATTCAGGTGAATGTTATTCAGGAATTTCACTGAGGAAAGAGGGAAAAACAGTAAGGAAGTGTTCTGACTGGATTGCTGCAGTAACTTGATTTTTAATACAGCTATTTGGGCTGAGAGAACTGATTGATAGTTATGAGTTAGTATTGAGTTGAAGACTGGTATCTGATTTGCTGCACCTAGTTCCATCCAGGGAGACTAGAGCAAGCTCGGGGGTCCTGAGAAGTCGCTGTCTGAGCGCTCTCCAGGAGTTGGTAGGGAGGAACGGCCTCCCATTGCTATTGTTGTCCATAGCTTAAAACAGGTTCTGTTATTTAATTCTTTATGTTTACTAAGTATGAATGGATGCTTGTTATGTTTATTTTAAATGTTTGAGGAGCTAGTTAGTAACAGTAAAGATAGTATCTCAGGATATTAATAGTTAATATGTTAGTAATTACTGTGTTTTTCCACATCCGGAATCACCAGACCGTACTCCAGCACAGTAACTCGGTATTAAGAAGTAGTATGCTTCTGAACCATGTTCCCTATATATATATCTACTTACAATAATCATAGGTGTTTTTCCAATGTATAAGTCACTGTATCTGTGTGTTTATTTTTTATTTTTTTTCTAAAAATGCTGCTGTACAGTATAAAAGGAAAAAGTTAGATTATCATTCCTATTGCTTTACCTTATAAGATTCCTTCTCTATATTCAGATAATTTCATTTCTGGAAGTTAACTTAAAGTAAGAATAAGTTTCAGAACTGTTACTTCTCATTATTCAGATATTAACATGTTAATACTGGTACTTACAGAATGTTTAGAAAGAGTAAACAATGTGAGTTTACTTCAATACTTAAGTAAACTAGTTAGAACTGTGGCATTACATTTATCTCCTTACTTTTCCTTCTTCTTTCATTTTTAATCTCTAACATTATCTGTAATGGTAATAATAACTTTTATGGATTAAAATGCATGCTAGTTATATATATACAATTATATAAAACAGACTATATAAAGTTTAATAATTTTTTTTATTTTCATAAACAAATAATAATCTTAACTGTTATAATAGGTTTTATCAAAACCCTTTGGTATCTGTTGATCAGTACAGGAATTAAAATAGCATAATGCTATTCTCTGTACACCATAAAATAACATAAGTTACATTTATGAAGAAACTAATATTTCAAATAAAGACAGGATTATCACTTTAATTTAGTAAATATTATTGTTATAGTAATAAAATTCTACCTTACTATATCTAACATAGAATTAGTATTATTTTATAAACTTAAGAAATAAAAGTATTATTTATATTACAATTTGGAGTTAAAGAATATACCCTATTCTCCATGCAACTAGACTTCTCCAAGATCTTTTTGTTAAAACAAATTTAAACATCAAATATAAGGTCCTATATGGTTAAGGGTATTAACCTTATAGTTACATATTTAATATTTAACGAAGATTTTCTTAATAAACAAACTATATTATAATTCAGGGATTTAAATCTGACAATAACTTTATAAAAGAACTTTTACTTAAAATAAACAACTCAGCTACATAATTCAAACAAAGGTAAATAACAGAACTGCTCGTATAACAAGCTTAAGTATTAGGTAATAATCTTTTATTTACCTTCAGAAACGACAAAAATAGTATTATTATATTTTAGTATCAAAATAAGAAGTGGTATTGTGCTCAAACTGTAAAAGTTAGAGTTTAACCCTACATTATCCAGCTTTGTAAATAACAATAATTATAAATATAAGATAACAAATTACTTGTAGCCGTATTATAAATAATACACTAAGGCTATTTTAAGCCTTTATTTTTATTTATTTCTTACATAGTAACAAATTAAGAAAAATAGTAATAATCTTTAAAACGGTAACTAGGGTTTGACCCTAAAATATACTTGTATATGCAAGGATTTTTTTTATTATAAATTACGATAATAAACTTGTTATGGTCGCTTATAAATTTGTAGTGGAAGGCTATCAATGCCAGTATCTATCTTAATACACTTCATAATCTAAATTTAAAAACTGTTTAGATTATGCAGAAGGACAGTATTTATTTATATATTAAACCCTTGGGTGAAAAACCCTGAACCAATAAGAGTACAGTCAAAACGAAGAGCCGAGGTCTTAACCTCTTCGCAAACAGGCTTACAGCCTAAGTTTTTCTTACAGTATAATAAAAATAAAAAATAAAAATAAAAATAAAAAAAACAAATTGACATTTACAACTGCGGCCTAAGCCGTAAACACCCTCACAGCATGTGAAGGGTTCCACCTAATAAGTTTTAAAACCAGCAATCTTAATGCCGAAACAAAGCAACAAGGGTTTCAGACTTTTTAAGTCGACCCTTGAAAATTTTCCATTTGAAAACCATAAGGGGGCCGGCCATGGCATGACCAGGCTTACCAGGAGTGAAGCCTGCTTGCCCCAGCCTTCTACCTTCGGCCACGCCTCAAAGTTGCAAAAGCCTGCAAATGTAAATATTCGAACCCTTTATAAGTATGTCGTATCCAAAGAAAGAATAAATTGTAAAAACTTAACAATAAACAGTAATGTAAATCTTTACCTGTATAATGGAAGAGGCACAAGCGTCGTCTCCTGCATCACAGCTCACAGAACAGGTAGGTAATACCTGTAAGGAGGCAAAGGAAGTTTTATCTCTCGGCTGTGTACAGAGAATAAGACTGTGGTTTCAACACGTGAAACCCCGGAGGAAGGCAAAACAATTGTAAGGGTTCGGCTCAAACTGATAAAGAAGCGGTAATGGAGAAGCAAAGGACTACACTCCAGCATATAATTAAGGGAGCAAGCCACGACCAGGAACGATAAGGAGGAGTCTACACGGAGTAAACCACGCAGAAATGCTCAACACCGTTGCAGAGCAACCAGTGCCGAGAGGCACGGAGAAAATAAGAGTTTAGGGTTAACTACAATGCTTTTATTCACACGATGCATGGCTGGGGTGGTGCCACGCCAGTGTTTTAATATTTCACCAAGAGTGGGTTTTATCATATAGTCAACCAACGTCACGAAAGAGGAATGATTTCCAAATCATTTGTTGAGTAAGGTTTTCCAAAGTCGTGGAGTGAGGACCATAACCTACGCTGCATGCAAATAATGGTTTCAATACTCTCCACTATTAAATCAAACCATGATAATCACAAGTAAATGAAGTAGTAATATAATAGAATCTAGGAGCTCGATGTTGGGAGATATTCGATCCAAATCTTAACCTTGATTTTTATAGTTTTATACTCCTTTGGAGGGTAGTCTATGGTATTTATATTACAATTTCATGAAATGAACCTTGGTACTAAAGTTTTATAAACTTTTTTCCTATATTACAAGATGTTTAAGTCCGTGATCAAGTAAAAAGAGTATAAGCATAAAGACCATGATTTTAATTGATTGGAAACTAGGAATTCTTAGAGTCATGAAGTTTGTTTGACCTCTAACCTTGGAACCATCATTTTCTTTTAGTAAAGTAATAACTCTTCAATAGTATAAAAATTGTACTGAAGTAGAAAATCTTATAATTGAATTCAAGTTCAAGGCTTGATAAATATAGTAAGACAAATCAATGATTTAGCTGATACAAGCTAGTTATTTTCTTTAATTTGCCTAGCATAGTTTAAAAACGTATAAAGAAAGTATGATAGTAGGAAGCTAGGCTATTTCTTTCTACTTATCTCTTGAATGAGTTTATTGACCATTATTAAAATAGTAATTGTAGTACAAGGCATATAAGATAAAGAAGTAATAAATTACCTTGGAAGACAATGGTTTTACTTCAGGTGATAACCTCAGTAAACAAGTGAAGACATGGCATAAAATAATTTAATAGGCCAAAAACTCTGCAGTAATACAAGAAGTCTTGATCAGTCTTCACTTAGCTCAAATTGCTTGTATACGTTTAAATCCTTATTATAAATATTGCAACTCTGTTTCTCTACTGTGATTCTTAAGGAATTGACAAGATAATTGTACAGAAATTACAGCTGTAATAGACTAGAGAAATTTGGCATATCTGTATGAACAATATGTACTTCTACTAGCAAGAAGTTAGAGGATTATACCTTAACTTAAAGTTGAATGTTTTGTCTTTTTCTTCAAACCTGTTTCGCTTACGAAAAAATATAATAATTACCCTAGAATTTTAAATTGCAGCGCCACAACTTCTTACCTGTACATCTGTGAGAAAAGTAGAAACCGTTATGTTAGCTCGAAAGCTAAGTAAGCCTGGTTATGCATAACAGATCACCTTACGGTCACAAAAGGGAGAAAAGTCAGTAGACTGTAAAGTATGTTTTATAACTAAGCATACTAACTAATAAACTCCATAACAAGCTGTTAATATATATAAAACAAATAAATGCTAGTTAAACTGCTTTACATTAATGTAACTAATTAATGTCAGTTGAGCTGTATATCTGTAATGTTTGTAAATTTAAAAATTTTAAATTTTTCGAAATTTTTGGGGTTTTGACATGTGGTATCAGAGCATGGTTCAAACACTAGGCCTTGATGTGGCCCAATTACTTTCTGCAGAACAGCAAAATAATATACTAACCTATATTCTGTTTTATATGAAAGGCAGAAAATTATCTTTTCTGAATCTAACAGGCAGGTATGGAGAACTTAGGAGCCTATGCTGCAGAGGAATATCCAAACACTAAAACCAGACAAATGTCCAGAGAACCTGAGATAGAGGAGGTAACTGTTCACTCCTTAGAACTGATGCAGACCATAAAAGGTTTAAAGACTGAATTAGAATCAGTCAAAAAGGACAATGAAAGGATTCTGAAAACTCAAGAGGATTTAAATCAAATTCTGATAGAAATATTTCAGACTGAAGGGAGAAACAGAAGGTCTGAATCTGAAGAAGCTAGCCAACAAAAAGCGTCCAAAAAGATGAAACTAGCTAAACCCAATAACAGTTCATCATCAGAAGAAAGTAAGAAACAACAGAGCTATTACACTACTAGTGATAGTAGTGAGGCCGAGTTGTATAAAAGGAAGAAAAAGTACAGACCTTACGAAGAGATTTCTGGGGAGTTCAAGAAAATAAAACCCCCAACCTTCAATGGAGAAACTGAAAAAGGAGAAGAGGCAGAATCCTGGTTATCTGGGATGAGAAAATACTTTTAGATTTATAATTATTCAAATCAGCTGAAGGCGAGGATGGCCATATATAACCTTTCTAGAAAGGCAGATATATGGTGGCAAGATTTGAAGAGGGTTAAGGGGATTAAAGAAAAAGAGGTCAATTGGAGTACTTTTAAAAGGTACTTCAAGAAGAAGTTTCTGTCTGAACAGTACTATGAAGAAAGGGCCAAGGAGTTTTATGAGTTAAATCTTGGTTCCATGACTATGAAAGACTTAAACAGCAAGTTCTTAAGTCTATTAAGGTATGTGTCGTATTTAGTGTATGAGAAACCTAAGGTACAACGGTTTCTCAGCTGCCTGCCATACCATATAAAAGACAGAATCGAATATGATAACCCCACAACTCTGGAAGAAGCCATGCGAAAAGCTAATTTATGTTTTGAACAGAACAAAAAGAAGGAAGGAATAACCAATTGGAAGGCTAAAAAGAATGGTAATCAGTCTGAATTCAAGAAAAAGGAGTATGTACCCGAGAAAACTTTCAGGAACAACAAGAATAGAAACCATTCTAATGGTAAGAACTTTCAGGGAAGCAAAAATGGTGCTTCAAATAACTCCAATAACTTCAAGGGTAGCAAGGAGGTTTCTAACAATCATGGAAATTTCACTAAGAATTTCGAAAGGAAGGAACCTGTTAAGTGTTGGGAGTGCAATGGCCCACACTATGCTTCAGTTTTCCCAAATCGGAAGAAGCCAAACAGCAATATTCATACAATACAAGATGAAATGACTGTTGGAGACTTTGCAAGGACCATGCCCCGAATCAATGCAGCGTTGGAGAATCGCCAAGCTGAGTACCAAACTTCCATGGTGGAAGTAGAAGGTATGGTTAACAAAACTCCTGTAACTATTTTGATAGATCCAGGTGCTAGCCTAAGTTATATTTCACCACAGATAGTAGAAAAGTGTAATCTGACTGTTGAAAATTTTGATAACTCTTGGCTAGTTCAACTAGCCACAGGGGAAAAAAGGAAGGTAAATTGTTATGTTAAGGAATGTGCTTTAGATATGACTGATTTTAAAACTTCTGTTAAATTAAATGTTCTGCCACTTGGCTCGTATGACATACTTATAGGTATGGACTGGTTAGAACAACACAAAGTAGTTTTAAATTGTTTTGATAAAACGTTTACATGTGTAAATAATAATGAATAGCCTATAATAGTTAAGGGTATTCCTAGGAAAACTGTAGTTAGGCAGATTTCTGCCTTACAGCTCAAAAGAGCAGTCAAGAAAGGATGCAAGGCCTATGCTGTAATTATTACAGATGATACAAAGAAGATTGAAAAAGATAAAATAAAAATAGAGGATATTCCTGTGTTAAATGAATTTATTGATGTTTTTCCGGAGGAAATTCCAGGATTACCTCCTAGGAGGGAACTGGATTTCACAATAGAGCTGGTACCAGGTGCTGTACCCAGCTCGAAGGCTCCGTATCGTATGAATATTCTGGAACTTAATGAATTAAAATCACAGTTAAAGGAATTAATTGATAAGAAATATATTTGTCCTAGTGTGTCCCCGTGGGGAGCACCAGTAATCTTTGTTAAGAAGAAAGACGGAACTATGCGACTTTGCATAGATTACCGTCAACTTAATAAAATGACAATTAAAAATAGATATCCGTTGCCTCGCATAGATGATCTGTTTGATCAGCTACGTGGAGCTACGGTGTTCTCTAAGATAGACCTGAGATCAGGCTATCATCAGGTGAGAATTAAAGAAGAGGACATTTTTAAGACAGCTTTCAGAACTAGGTATGGACATTACGAATTTGTCGTAATGCCATTCGGGCTTACTAATGTTCCGGCTGTCTTTATGTGTCTAATGAATAACATAATGCATAAATATTTAGATAAGTTTGTCGTTGTATTCATCGATGACATCTTAATCTATTCTAAAAATGAAGAGGAACATAAGGAACATTTACGGATAGTCTTACAAGAACTGCAAGAGCAACAGCTCTTTGCAAAGTTCAGTAAGTGTGATTTCTTCAGGGATGAAATCCAGTACTAAGGCCACGTGGTGACTAAGGAAGGGATTTCAGTCGATCTTGAGAAGATCTGGGCAATCGAAGATTGGCCGGTACCAAAAGACCTAACAGATGTTAGGTCTTTTATGGGAATCACCGGTTATTACCGGAGATTCATAGAAGGCTTTTCAAAAATAGCCAACCCAATCACTTCTTTGCAAAAGAAAGGCAAGAAGTTTGATTGGAACTTAAAATGTGAAGAAAGCTTTAAGAAACTTAAAACTTTATTAACAACTGCGCCAATTCTAAGAATAGCGGATCCCAGTAAAGATTTTGTGGTTTGCACTGATGCTTGTAATGACGGTCTAGGCGGAGTGCTGACTCAGGATGGGCATGTCATTGCCTATGAGTCCAGGAAGCTAAAGATCCATGAAAATAATTATGCCACTTATGATTTAGAGTTGGCTGCTGTTATTCATGCCTTAAAAATGTGGCGACACCACTTAATAGGCAGAAGGTTTACTTTAATGACTGATAATAAGGGTTTAAAATACCTTTTAGATCAGCCTAACTTAAATGCAAGGCAAGCCAGATGGTTAGCCTTCCTAAGTGAATATGATTTCGAAATTCAACACATAAAAGGAAAAGAAAATAAAGTAGCTGATGCTTTGAGCAAAAATACAAAACTGAATTTTACAACAGCAATCAGTACTTATAATTCTGATTTAAGTGAACAGCTAACTGAAGGGATAAAATTGGATGAAATTTATCAAAAATTACAAGCTACAGCTAAGGAAGAACCCACAGAAAGTTTAATTAAGGGTTATAGTCTAACTAAAGATGGATTTTTGTTGTTTAAGGACAGATTGTATGTGCCAAATGTGTCTAAAATTAAATTACTGATTCTGGATGAAGTGCATAAAACCCCTTATTCAGGGCATCCAGGCTACCAGAAGACTGTCACCATGTTGAGAAAATATTATTTCTGGCCTAATATGAAATCTGAAGTAGCTGAGTATATAGCTAGATGTTTGTACTGTCAACAAGTAAAGACAGAACATCAACATCCAGTTGGGTTATTGCAACCTTTGCCTATTCCTAGCTGGAAGTGGGAAATAATCAAATTAGATTTCATTAATGGATTACCCAGAAATCAAAATCAGAATGATTCAATTATGGTGGTAGTGGATAAATTAAGTAAAGCAGCACATTTTATTCCTGTTAAAACCACTTTTAAGGCCGCAAATATAGTAGACATTTTCTTAAAACAGATTTTTCGGCTACATGGTGTGCCGAAGGTTATTATTTCAGACAGGGATCCTAAATTCACAGTGAATTTCTGGAAATCCTTGTTTAAAGGATTAAACACCACTCTGAATTTCAGCACCTCTTTCCATCCTCAGACGGACGGACAGACTGAAAGAGTTAATCAGGTGTTGGAGGATCTACTAAGAATGTACGTCAAGGATCAACCAGGTAAGTGGGAGGATTACTTGCATTTAGCAGAATTTGCATACAATAACAACTATCAATCATCAGCTAAGTTCAGTCCTTTTGAAATTCTGTATGGGCGTAAATGTAACACTCCTATCTCCTGGAATAATCCAGTAGATAGACTAGTGTTTGGACCCGAATTATTAAAAGAAATGGAACAAATTGTAAAACAAGTGCAGGAGAACTTGAAGGTTGCTCAGGATCGGAAAAAGAGCCAAGTAGATTTGAAAAGAACTCCTAAAGAGTTTCAGGTGGGTGAGCATGTGTTCATAAAGGTAAGACCAAAGAAGAGCTCCCTAAGATTGGGGAGTTGTGCAAAATTAGCACCATGTTACTGTGGTCCATTTGAAATCTTATCTAGAGTTGGTCAAGTAGCATATCAGCTAGCGTTACCACCTAATTTAAAAGTACACAATGTTTTTCATATTTCTGTTCTGAAAAAGTATGTTCATGATGCTACTCATGTGATTGATTGGAACGTTGTACAGGTAGAACCAGAAGGGGAAGTTCTGGTGGAACCGGATTGTATCCTCGGGAGGAGGGAGATTACTCTGCGGAACCGCACAATTGGACAGCTGAAGGTGCAATGGAAGCACCTTAGTCCTGAAGAAGCTACTTGGGAACTGGAAAGTAAGATGCGAGAAGCATACCTGAATCTGTTCCAGGAGGTTCCTGAAGAAGAAGAATAAGTAACATCGAGGACGATGTTACATTTTAAGGGGGTGTGTATGTCACATACCCCAATTTTGTAAAATTATGTAAATTGTTTTATTATATTTCTGAGACATTATGTTAAATTTAATCCTAAGTAGGGATTGATGACTCAGCAGAGTCAACAGTAATGGAATGTAATTCAGAATATTTTATTAATAATAAATAAATTGTGGAGACAACAGCATGGGAGAGCTGTTAAAAGAGGTTACTGGTCAAACTGGTGGATGGAACTAGGTGGAAAGGCAAAAGACAAGTGGCAGCATCCTCAAACGCTTCCTAAGTTGCAGGTGGAAACCTCCCTATATTTGGGGTCATGATTCCCCAAGAAAGTGGAATCAGAGCAGGTGGCTCATTAAATGACAATTAACCCAACAAAGACCTAGGCAATCTTTAAAAGTACTCAATGAAGAGAGCTGAGGCTGCTCAGATTTTATTCCAGAGAGAATTCATTCAGGTGAATGTTATTCAGGAATTTCATTGAGGAAAGAGGGAAAAACAGTAAGGAAGTGTTCTGAGTGGATTGCTACAGTAACTTGATTTTTAATACAGCTATTTGGGCTGAGAGAACTGACTGATAGTTCTGAGTTAGTACTGAGTTGAAGACTGGTATCTGATTTGCTGCACCTAGTTCCAGCCAGGGAGACCAGAGCAAGCTCGGGGGTCCTGAGAAGTCGCTGTCTGAGCGCTCTACAGGAGTTGGTAGGGAGGAACGGCCTCCCATTGCTGTTGTTGTCCACAGCTTAAAACAAGTTCTGTTATTTTATTCTTTATGTTTACTAAGTATGAATGGATGCTTGTTATGTTTATTTTAAATGTTTGAGGAGCTAGTTAGTAACAGTAAAGATAGTATCACGGGATATTAATAGTTAATCTGTTAGTAATTACTGTGTTTTTCCACATCCGAAATCACCAGACCGTACTCCAGCACAGTAACTCGGTATTAAGAAGTAGTATGCTCCTGAACCAAG
>LPNX010265179.1:6382-21246 GCA_001517045.1 Pseudotsuga menziesii
ATTTCTTCTCTCTGTAACAGTAGAGTCTTCGAAATATCGAGCCCTATATTAATCCATCAAATCTATTTCATTTGGAGAGATGAAAAACTTCAACTCATATAGTGTTTCATGGAGATCTTTAGTTCCAAAGTTGGGAGTCGGGATCTCTTAATTCAAGTCATTGTTTCCCAAGGAAGCTAAAGATGGATCGTTGGGTGAGAGCCAAGATCATTGAATAACATCTTTATAACAAAATGAATACAAGAAAGCATTGACTTCACTCACTTTTCTCAATATTACAGTATCATGAAGTCTACGCTTCCTGTCTTGGTGCATGTTGCTTGCAACTGGCATTGTGTTTCTTAACTTATCTTACTAAATGGTGGAAGAGAATACAAGATCACAACAACGAGCATGAACAATCTCTTGGATTAGTTTTTCTTTCATTGAAAACAATAAATTTTGAGTTGAAAGGTGTATTTCGATATTGAAAGCATCCTTTGAACTTGTATTTGTAACCTACTTTAAATGCAAGATTAGTTTCTTGAATAATGATTAACAATTTCTTGTACGGTGTTTGTGGAAGCACAGATTTGGAAAAATGACCCCAAAGAAGGGAAGCATGTATAAAGCAAAGAAGCTAAAAAACCTTCAACATATGAATCTAATCAAGCTTTCAATCACACATCTATTGGCATTCCATTTAATTAGACATTTGACAATGTTTTCGAAACATATCAGCGAGCACATCCATCACCAGAATTTCCTTTTGACACACTTTCGAAGGAAACAATTGATTCCATCCATATGAACTACAAGGTACAACTGACTTGTCTATGCATAATTGAAACCTGACCATAGGTTGTTCTCCCCTATTCATATGTGGTGTAATGGTTCATTAAAAGGGAAAACACCAAGGAAATGAACATATATTTGGATAATTGGACAAGGATTGAGTAATATGCCCTGCGCACTCTCAAGACCATTTACAAGATTCCATCCCTTGAGATAATGTTGGACACATAATTTTTGTAGGGATTTTCCTACAAACATGACCAAGTGAAAGTAATAAAGAGTTGGTGGAAAGAGGGAACATTTCGAAAACATCCATGAATTTTTTATTCAACCTCTTACTATCCAACCTCTAACTTGCAAGAGCCTGTGAGGAATGTGGTCATGTTGGAAATCATTTTATATGGAAGAAAGGCCTACTCTTAGCTACACGAGTTTTGGTTTCCCTTGGCACATTAAGTGTTGAACAAAGGGGGATGCATTTAACTAGGAAGAAATGAAATTTTTTCAATCAATTTGAATGTATATGCCAAAAGAAATTCGGAGGACCTCTATTCGAAATCCCTTGTATCTCACATGGAAGCATTTTTATTGGATGCGGTCTGTGCCATAAGTTCCTTCACATATATGGGTGATATCTAGAATCCTTCTCTTCCACCTCTTTCGATTCACTATCATGAGTTGTGAAGATATAAGTATTCATAGCATTATGAATATATCCATGTGGTTTTCATAGCTCCTCTTTGTGAGCTTGTCTTTGAGAAACTTTTCCCGATATTCTTTGAGAAATCCATGGATGTGCTAAAACTAATCAAAGATTAGTAACCAAAACATGTCCGAAATTAGATATTGTCTATGGGAAAACTTCAGCTCCTCATATCTTTCCTAAGAGCATTATGGAAATATTAGTTCTAATGGAGGTAGCTTATCAGGTGGCCAAATTTGGAGATAATTACAAATTAAAACAGTACATCACTATTACGGTTTATACTGTAAAAGATTTTTTGTCAATATTGGTAGAAGACAACAAAATTGACTTTCACAAATTAAATTCTAGCGCTTTTCAACTCTACAATTTGTTGAAAAGCGATTTTGACCATTCAAGCAACAAGGCCTAAATTGGCCGTGCTTCCATCAATGTTATCTAGAAGAAGAATTTTAAAAGAGAGCCCTTGATTTTCATTCTATCTAAATATTAAAGCATGAGGGCATAGATAGAGAGCCAATAAAAATTCACTAAGTTCTGTCCTAGAAGTTCCAGGGACATCTTATCTGATATAGTCATCTACAAGGGTAGTGGAGGGACAAGTACATCAGACCAAAAACTTGTAATTCATAGAAGGCAACAAGATGGAAGAGTATGGCAGGAAATATGAAAAAAATGAATTACTAAAGCTATCACCATAGTAACAAAGAAAAATGATGCATCTTCCCACTAGACATAGTATCCAAAAACTACAGAAGAGCCTAGACCAAAAAATTAATGGATAGGGGGCTACAATAAGACTTCAACAATGTCTAGGGAGGGTGAGCATACAAACATTGGTGTCACTAGTAGAATGCATCCATCATAGATTTATGTTCATAGATATATGGATGTAATCAACAATATTTTGATAATATTGCAATTAATTTAAATTTAAAAATCTTAATTAGCATTTAAGAAAATTGAAATGTGGTCAATGCAAACGTAATTTACTAATAATTTTTTCATGATATAATACATGGACAATACATAATTTTTTGGTTTTAACAGTAATTAAAAATATAAAGTCAAAATTTGAGTTAATATAAATAAAGTTATTAAATATTGATATTAATTAATTAATGTTATTTTTTTGTAAGCTGGAACACAATATATTAATTATGATACAAAAAGGAGATTACATTCAGACCCGACCAGCTGAAATATCCAAGCTTGACTGGCTTCTCTTCGGAGAATTTATCCTTTCCATTCCCCATCTTCCCATACTCATACTTTTTCCTTGAGACATTACCCCAAAACCCACCCACAGACTAGCTTTTCTCAGACCATAGACACTCCCACAATTTATGATCTGATTCCCAACCATCTGGTAGCTGCGTGTAAACAAACCCCGAGTGGTGGGAACCTTTTTCATCACCCCTTCCCAAAAACGATAGTGATCATGGATGTATAAATTACTACCCAACATAGACATTTTAACAAACATAACATGATCCAACATAGACGTAACAGAGAGAAAGTTGGTTTTGACCATAGACCGACGAGCCAATGCAACAAAAAAGAGAAACCGAATGAACAGAGAGCCTAAAAAACCAACCCACACCTAAGCTTTACTTCGGAGGGGAGTCGATGAGAGCGGGAGGTTGCTCCTTCAAGGATTTCTCCCCAATACGTTCTTGCAACTCCCCAGCAATGAGGTCCAATAGTCTGAACCCAGTGGTACTCTCATGCTTACCCTGACAAATCAAACCCAAAGCAACCTGGATACCATGAGCCAGTGGTGCCTTTGCCTAAATGTCACGGGCAAGAAGAATTCTTACCGCCCAAAATGGGTTGGCTGCTAAGGGCCGACCTTGGTGATTTGTGTACTCTTGCAGCGGTTCAGTTTCCTTAACAACTATCTGGGCTTTCACCATGGCCGAAGTCTCAGCCATGTATTGAGCCCCCCAATTGAACGACAGTGGCGATGGATTATCATCTGTAAGTGGAATACTGGCAGAGGAACTAGCCTAAGGTATATTACCTCCTTTCGTTCTCCCTCTAACCCCCTGACAGCGTCGAACACGCCACTGCTGATCCATCATAACCCAAAGCAAAGAATATCCAGAGCAAATAATTCGGAATGGCCTGCGAAGAAAGACAACCATGGTTGAAATCAAAGATGATAATCCATCCATCCTCGAGAGATGAATTTATAGCCCTTCCCCTCCACTAGGTGATGTATCCTGCCCTCATCCTTTCCGAATTTTGCTTCCACTTCACACCATTACGAAACGCCAACCTTACAAATCCAGAACTCTTTAACCATTTCCGGATCTATCTTACCATGCGATAGATTAGCCATCGTATCCCCCACTAAAGGCCACCTTGTACGAGGTTCTATGCTTTTGGCAGTCCAGGAGCAAAAACTTGATTTTACCCCACCGATATGTCCAGAGGGGCAATCTTCACAAACCTGTCCATACTCAACCATCACAACCGAAGGCAGTCTTATAAATGATGGCCTGTCTCCGGATCGTCCTTTCCAAATCAGGTCGGCATTCCATCTGCAATTTCTGTCTGCTCCAAGCGTTTCCCACTTGTCCTGGTTGTATCGTCGGTATGCCTGGAATAAATTCCAAGTGGTGAATTCCTTTCGTCGTTATCATTCCCGTCTGACACGGAGTTAGGGAGAGGAAAGGCCTCCATCCGGATCATGTGGCTAACTGGAGGCGATCTATCTATGACGTGGGGGACGCGCATGTGAAGGAGTGTGTCGGGTGGTAGAGAAGGAGCGAGGAGGTGGTTACAGTTGTCCTCCAACAAATGAGGACGAACCAACATCTAGCCTTGGCATGCTCCAACCGTCTTCCTCTACCAACACCACACATCTACCTCGACCACCTCTTCACAACATTTCCATAACAAGCCATCCTTGTTGTCGTTAATCTCTTCTGCATGAAAAGAAACCTTCTTGTCCACCTTTTTGTTTGACAAAACATCCGCCGCACTGTTACCTGTTCATTTTACATGCGAGAAGTGAATTGCAGGATTTCCAGTTAGCCACCTTCTAAGATCTGAAAGCCTACTCTCCCACCACCAGTTCTTGGAGACCTGTCCAATGGTCGCCCCATTCTGAAGTCTTTTGGCTAGGTTAGTGATAATCATAGAGTCCCCTTCCACGATCAATGAAGTCCACTGTCGCTGTAATTCCCACGATAACTCATTAATAAGGTCGTCGAGCTCTGCTAAGTTGTTAGTGCTAGATCCCAAGTTGCCTTAGAAGATGCTGATAATTCGGCCCATTGAGTCCCCGATGGCTTCTCCAACCCAACCGAGCTTGGATTCCCTTTAGTGGCGCCATCGAAATTACATTTGAAGGCTCCAGCCGAAGACATCTGCTAGAAGTCGAAGCTACGAGGAGGCTTAAGCATGTTGCAGGGGCACGACTTGTTCAGAGGTAATTGCCAGATTCCCCATTCATATAGGATTTGTCGTTCATTTGCTTCAGCTGTAAAATCCTCCCAAGTCCATAGATTTAAAGTTATGGTTTCCTTAAGGTGATTTTCTATGAGTCCCCAAATTTCCTCCAATCACCTTTGCTTATTTTCAAAAAAATTGAGGTTTCTTGTCTTCCAAATTTCCCAGACTATGAATCTGAGGAAGACCTCCCAGACCCTGTTCACAATTTTATTTTTGAAGAATTCGACTATCGTTAAGTCATGCCTTCCTTTCTGTCTATGATTTTTTTTAAATACTCCAAAGTCTCTTTCCCAAATAGCGTCCACAATTGGGCATTCATCCAAAACATGGTTTATGGATTCATTATTGACTTCGCAAAGACAACACCTTGAAGGACCTAAAATCCCTTGTGCGTGGATGTTATCCCAAGTGAGGATTCGTCGTTTGAGAAGGATCCAGCTGAAGGCTGCCATTTTGGGCCACCATTTCCTACCCCATATTTTTCTCCATTTTTCCTCATTTTCCATCCTGTGAGTTTCAATCAGCGATTCGATAGCCTCCTTAATGTTGAAGCTTCCCAGATTCAAGTATCCCCATCTGATCTTGTCCATACCTGCATGTCTCGATATCTTCCTGGAGCAGAGATCTGTGTATAAATATTCAATGTCCTTGGCTGGTGCAAGAGCTTGCCACCAAGCTTTCGTTTTTCAGGTCCAAAAGAGATTATCAGGGGACTCGGGATCCCAGAATTCCTCCACCTTTTTAAATTGGCTATTCTGAAGAGCATGGATAAGCATCGGAATATATTCCCGACTTTCTATACTTGGGTCCTGATTCCAAGCGCCTCTAGCAAATAACATCCTTCTTCCATCTCTAACCTCCTAAAAGTTGTGACTTTGAATGAGGCTTCGGTTTTCCTAAGCAAATTTCCAGATGTTGGACCCCGAGATATTTTCTCCAAATCTGATCAACAACTATTTTGGCCACTGAGATGCATATTTCGTATCCCATAGCTTAGCCCATGGTTTGTCCTCGTGGGCTATCCTTTTCCACCAAATTTTGGCTCCCATTTCTCTATTTATGTCCAATGGATCACGCAAACCTAAACCCCCAGCATATTTGGGCTTACATATTGTTTTCCATTCCACCAAAGGCCACTTTCTGTGTCCATCATTACCTCCCCACGAAAAGTTCCTTTGGATATTCCTTATCTATTTTATCACAGACTTTGGAGCAGCCAGGACGGAGAATAGATAGAGTGGCATAGCTTGAAGGACAAACTTGACTAGAATAAGACGACTGGGGAAGTTAAGGGCTCTAAAAGTCCAATGACTAAGCTTCTGTTTAATCTTGTCCAGAAGATCCTTCCACGAAATTTTCTTGATAGTAGATTCTGCTAACGGTGCTCCCAAGTACTTGGAGGGGAGCACTTCTTTAGAGAATTCCAAGTTCATGAGGATATTCCTTTTGGTGATATTCGAGTCATTGAAGAAGTAAACTTGGGACTAGTCCTTATTGACTTCGAGTCCACTGGCCTCCATGAATTTATCCAATCCTTATTTTATGCCACGAGCCTCCTAAACAGAAGAAGGTCCCATGAGCATCGTGTCATCCAAAAACTATTGATGAGTTTGTGGTTCCAGATCTGCATTTAGGGAGAGCCCTCTTATCTTATTTTCAATCCGTAATTTCTTGAGCATTTGACCTAATCCCTCTGCTTCAATGATGAACATAAAGGGTGATAATGGGTCATCCTGTCTAATTCCTCTAGACACCTGAAAGGGCTAGGAAGGAGTCTCGTTAACAAGAATAGATAAGAAGGTCGATGAAACTAATTTCATAATCCAATCGGTCCAATGGTCAGAGAATCCGAAGGCTCGGAGAACACCTACTAAGAAATTCCAGTTCAATTTATCATAATCTTTCGATAAATCCAATTTTAGAAGCATACCTTAAAATTTCTCGTTTTTTGTCGAATGAATGGTTTCATGGACTAAGATTATTCCATCCAGAATCTGTCATCCCTCCACGAATCCCGCTTGTTCAGGAGAAATGAGGAAGGGAAGCAAGGGCCTGAGCCTGTTGTCTATGACTTTAGAAATAATTTTATAAATGACATTACATAGAGCAATCGATCTTAGCGTACCGACATCTTTCGTTTCATTTTCTTTGGGAATAAGCGCCAGGAAAGTGGCATTAAGAGCTTTCAACATATTACCAGTCCTCCTCGAGTCCTCCACCAGAGCCCAAACTTCCTCTTTCAACCAATCCCAGCAGGCGTGAAAGAAGTTAGTGGTGAAATCATCAAGTCTCGGGGCTTTGTCATTCGCCATTGTTTAACAACAACTTCCACTTCTTCCAGCTCAATAGGTTTCATAAGCATGAGGTTGTGATCTTCTGTAATAACTTTTGGAATGTGGGAATCTTCCCTATCCCAGTCTGGTTCTTCAAGGAGTTTGGCAAAAAAGGAATTCATAGCGATTTCCATATCTTCCCGAGTCTCGACGATGTTTCCTTCCTCAATTTTCATTCTTGTCATGCGGTTTCCCTGGCAATGTTGTATTGCAACTTTGTGAAAGAAGTTAGTAGTGCGTTCAGCTTCTTGGAGCCACTTAACTCTGGATTTCTGATTTCAGAAAACCTCTTCCTGTTTTTCTCTTAGATTGAATTCTTGAATCGACAGTTTTTCTTGGGCACAAATCTCATTCAAGAAACCTCTCTGCATACCTTGGATTTGAACCTCTTTGATTTTGCTATCCAACTCCTGTTTAGATTGGAAGATGTTACCGAAGAAGTCCTTATTCCATTGCTTGATCTTGGATTTTAAGAGTTTAAGTTTTTGTTGAAACTAGTACATCTGTGTTCCTCGGATGGTTGGCATTGCCTCCCACCATTCTTCAAGTTTCTCCGGAAAATCAGCCTAGACAAGCCATAATTTCTCAAAACGGAAGGGTCTCCTTAGGTTAACCCTGACGTTTTCCCATTCCAAGCTAACAGGCCAGTGATCGGAGCCAGCTGATGTAAGCACTATGGCCCTAATATTTACCCCAGTCATCATGATGGATTCAGAGACCAAGAAGCAGTCTAGCCGACAGGTTATTCCTCTGTCTCCAGTTCTTTTATTATTCCAAGTAAAGGTACCATTGGTTGTTCTGACATCGAATAATTCTAGGTTATCTATAACTTCATTAAAATATTCACTATTGGAATTTAACTGACGTATCCCACCTTTCTTTTCATCAAGATTCTTGACTAGGTTGAATTCCCCTCAAAGAATCCAAGGTTTTCCTTCCAAAGACCATTTGAGCCTCCCTAATGACTCCAGAAATTTCCTTTTCTGTTCTGCCCAAGGCGGGCCGTAAACATTGGTCATAAACCCCCTGGTGCAGGTGCCTAAAATCTGGAAAGCTGCTGAGAGAGAGAAATGAGTAGCAAAAAATTCATAGAGGGAGACCACCCTTGGGTTCCACAAAATCCCTATACCTCCTGCCGCCCCTTTCATATCCACCGCAATAACTTCACTACCCATCGACACTTTACTCCCTATAGTTTTTAATTCCACTTCCAAGCATTTAGTTTCCTGCAGGAAGATAATGCTCTGTTTTCCCATTTCAATCCCTCTTTTGAGAAGACGAATCTTCAAGGTACCGTTACATCCCCTTATGTTCCAGGATGTGCTCCACATTGGAAACTATTTGGTTGCAGCGGAGAGGCCCACATCTATGGTGGGATACTGCCCAAAAGCTACAAGTTTAGCCCCACGATCTAGATTCTTTGCGCATTGCTATGCCTTCCTCGTTTTTCTTTTTTCCCCTTCTTTTTACCATCTGGGTCCTTGAGGGATTCTGCTGCTAGTCCAAGAAACTTCATAGCCTTTGCCTGGATTATCGTCTTTTCCAACAACGTGACTTGTTGAAAAGGAATCTATTCTAGTACCTTTTCAGAACATGCCGCTTCCAATCCATCCAAGTCAATATCTCCTATCTTCACTTCTTCTCCATCCGTTTCAAGAACCATAGATAGTACTAATGTTATTAATTTCAAATTTAATATGATTAATTACAATATATATAATCATAATTCCTATTAATTTTGAACTTATTTAAGTTGAAATTAATTTAAATTTAATACACAAATTATTAAATTCTAAATTTAAATTTAATTTTAATTATAAGTTTAAATTTTATTTACATAATTTAATTTAATTTAAATTTAATAAAAAGAATGATTAAATTATATATTTACATATATTAAATTAAAAAACAAAACTAATAATATTGGAAAAAGAACATTATAAATAAATAATATAACATAATACCCATTTCATATTATTTTTATTAAAAGATATATGTGATATAATTTGGAATTTGAAAGCCGTGACAAAACTTTGTCATATAAAATTATTTGGGAAAGAAATGATTGTAATCCCTGAGATCTACTCGAAGTAGCATTAGTCACAATATTTAAAGATAAGATGTTAGAGGGGTGTTGATTTCCCGATGTACCAAAACCTCCATTTTTCCTTGGAAGCAATATTGTAATTGTGTGGCTAGGCACATTTCTTTCCAACCACCCAGTTTTCACTGCCAAGCAATCCACGACTATGCTAACATTCGCAGTTGTTCGTGACTTCTGCCACCATGAAATCTATTATCACCATACATGAATCTAATCGCAGGTCATTCACTGAACACGATGCTTGCTTGTTTGGCCCTGAAAGCCGAATTGCATTCAAACGCCACAAAATTCATATTCGAACACAGTACAATAGGTGTTGTTCGACCTAATACTCAAACATAGTAGAATAGATGTTGACCTAATACAAAAAAAAATCTATATCCTAGTACTTTGTTTCATAGCTGAAGAGAAACAAAAATAACTTAAACTCGAATATGAATTCCATTGATCTAATTCTTACCCTTGTGGAGTTGAGTAGTTAACGACGTAGCAATCAATTGTATTTGTGGGCTACCAATTGAAGCTGAAGATGACAGTGTTTTTTTCAATTGAAGTTGAAGGTGAAGCTAACAGTGTTTCGTTGCTCCACGCTCTTGTAGATGTCATTGCACCCACAAAGATTATTGAGATGTTTACTATACAGATCCATATTAAGAGCAAGTCTTAATGTTTTTTATTAGGCATAATAGATGAAAGGTTAAGAGTGATCAAAATTGATCGAAAGGCTAGGTAACCTGTACTGTGAGCCCACAACAAGTATCTGCCTTGAGATTATGTGCATTAATTGAACACAGAATCAATGCTTTCACTTGTCAAACAGGTTTTTTTAGGTGGAACGAGAAGCTCAACTTTCTTGCGTTGCAATTGAAGAGTTTGTGTTTTCATAATAGCATCAATGCAACAACCTAGAGGAGACATACTCTTCATGCTGTGATATACATTGCCTCACCTTTCATGCGTGAAACAAACACAAAAAGAGTCAACTGAAGCACCTATGAACGAGCCAGAGGAAACCTCACATAACAAGACACTACATAACAGAGCGTTGATAGAGAAACATCAAGTAAAAGTTATCCATGTACAAATATTTTGATCATATTTTAATAAAAATATCAAGAAGATGTTATGTTATTATATAATAAATATTTGATAAGCAATTCCAAAATATTCCAAATCAAAGAGTGGAAAGTACAATAATTTCCCACCAAAGTAGATTCATGGCATTGCTTAGTAAAAACATAGATAAGCTTCTCAACACAAAATAGATAAATTTATTACCCGGAAAGACTTATCAGCATGTGATTTTCACAAAATAGAGAATTTGATTACTCTCATACTTTTTAGCATGAGATTTTAATAAAATAGATCACTGGATGATAATATTTTACTAAAAAAATATTGAAGGTAGAGTATGATTTTGACTTTTAGATAAAGATCCCACTGCTTCAACGCCATTCAACAATGCAAGGCAGACTTGTGAAGCATATATGATTTTTTTCTGATAGCAATTCCTTTTGGAAAGCATGTTAAGTGTGCGACTGCAAATGTCGAAAAAGAACAACAAATCGCTCAATAATAAACTGAAGAAGATAATGATGTCCGCAAAGGATTCCAAGGGATTCAAGTCCCTAGAATGACACATTTATTATCCATTTTGATTCTAACACATTGGAACTTACTTATTGAAGAACATATTTATGAGAAAATTACAATGTAATTTAGTTTCCAAGAAGGAATTGTTTTCAACAGTATCTCCACATATTGTGCCATGTGATCTTCATTTTCAACACAATATGCATTATTATGGAAGATTTTGGCTGATTGAGTATCGATCTATCATTTAGTTATTCCAACATAGAAAATATAATATAATATCGATGATAATAAAAATAAAAGAAAGAAATATAAAAAAGGGAAATTGACAGGTGATATCAACTGGTAGTGCATAGTCATTCTCTGTGATGATTCAACTCCCAATCCTAGCACATATTTTAAACCACATAAGAAAAAACCCGCTAAACAGAATCAAAATGCTTACCTTCCATGGCCGATGCATATGTGGCTACATTCAAATCTTCAAAACCGATCCATCCGCCATGAAAAGGTTCATTCTAAGACTGGATTTCTTTATTGCAAGCACAATATTCGTTAAGTTTCCATAGCCAAAGAAACCGATTTCATGGAGCCTAGGTCCCACACCCTTCATTAAATTGACCAGTATCTATGTGTCAATTGAAAGACGTGTTTAGGAATTCAATCCATAGTGCAACAACGAGAGGGTAATGGTTTTTGGGGAGTGTGACAGAGAGAGTTCCCTCTTTGTTGATTGCAAACACGTGGCATAATGTATGGGAAAGAGTAACAATGAACCAGCAAATCACGAGGACACGCGTCAACAAATTATAAAGACACGCATGAAAATTGGATTGGTGGAAGGAACAACGAAACGGGTACAGTAATTTTGAAAATGCACCTCCATAGAAAAAATGCCTATCAACGTAAATAATAATTATTATTATTATAAGTGTTTTTATAAACTATATAAATAGTTTAGTACATAGTTTTTTTTAATTTTATATATATTAAAAAATATTTTATAATAATAATTATTACTGAATAATAATAATAATATTATATTTTATTTGAAAAAATGATGGGACCTTTTTTTTGTGTTGAATGGGAAGGTTGCATGAATGTTTAAGCAGATAATAGAGAGTGCACGTGTGAAAAGAAGCGAGCACGCGATGGGCGATTGTGAAGGGATGTGTGCAGAGGGAGGTCGAGAGAGTGTGGGGGAAGCACACAGGGAGAGCACAACAATGGGGAGTGGTGGGAGCAAGAGACTATGTGGGGTAATGCACGTTGGATGGTAAAGGAAAGGTCGTGTAGGAGGTCGGGAGGAGAGGAGGAGTGATGTGGGTGGACGGAGTGAGTGTAGCAACGGGGGATGGAGCAGGCGTAGGTTGGGTGAAAGGATGGATGGAAGGAGAGGTGGGATGATCCGAGGGAATGCATAGGTTGGAGATATGGAGGACAAGAAGAATGGAAAGGGACGAGGACTAGGAGCGGAGCAGCAAGCAAGAAGGTGGGAAGGCTTGAGCATAGCAGTGTAGTGGATGGCAAGCAAAGTGGAGCGAGCAGCATGTGGAGGGATGGATGCATACTGTAATGGTGCGTAGGTCATGGGTGTATGGGCAGTGTGAAGTAAGTGAAGAGAGATCTGGGAGTGTGGGATGGGGATGGAATGGAATGATGGAAGGTGGAATGAACTTGGGAACATAAGAGGGAGGAACGCAGGCTTGGTGAGGGTGTGGGAGTAGCATGAAGGGAAAATGGTGTGCCCGAGGTGGAGTCGAGGTACAATGAGAGAATCAAGAGATGGAGTGTTTGATGAGAATGAGGAAGTAGGAAATGGGATGCAATGAGTGGAGAGTCAGTGCAAGCGAGAGCCTGAATCTCTAATACCACTTGTAAGGTTAAAACCTTAAATGTTGGATATTAAAACTTAAAACTTCAAAATGTAAAATACTAATAAAATTTATACATCTTCCTTTGAAAAATATATAATATATACATTTTAAAAATTTATATCTCTAAAATTTATATATTTAAACATTGTTAGTAAAACATTAACTATATTACCAATATAGCCAGTAAACAAACAAAATTGGAATGAATAGAGATGTAACATATACATTTTCTTTTGAAAAAAATATCGTAAATACATTTAAAAAATATACATCTCTAATATTTATATATTTAAACATTATTAAATAAACATATAACTATATTACCTATGGAGTCAATACAAAAAATTGGAATGAGTATAGATGTATGACATATGAAGTTGTATTTTCATCATTATGTTTGTAATATTAAAACTTCAAATTATTATTGCAATTTTTAAAATAATTAATAACCAAAAATAAAACTTTTTACATACTTTACAAACCAATAAAAAAATATACCAAAGAATTAAAAAAACATACAAGTCTTTTTTGACCTACACTCTTGACGTATTTTACAATAAATTAAAAAAATATACAACCTTTTGACATACTGAAAATAATAATAATAAATATACAAATTTCCTTAATGTAAAAGTATTAAGCCCCATGCTCTTGAAGAAAAAATCATTAACATAAATACCTATACCCATGAACAAAAAATATTTCATTCTCCAACTAACTTCCATTTCTATACATGTGAGCAACACTTATCTCTAGCGTCCTTTTATATAAAATTCCAATATCAAGATTCATGAAACCTAGTTTTTACTTGAACAAAAATTCATGAAACTGAATTTTTACTGAAACAAACATCTCTTATTGAATAAATGTTTCAAAATGGAAAATATCACGTTCTCTGGCATCCTTGTATATAAAACTCCATATCACAATTCATGAAATTGAGATTTTACTAAAACAAACATCTCTTATTAAACAATGAATCTCAAAAAACTGATATAAATTTGTCTGTGGTTGTGGCTGTGTCCATGGCCATGCTAGGTAGGTAGACAGAATGACCATGGTATATAAGAGTTTGTTTCTTGTTGCCGGATAAAATATATGTATAATACAAAAATAGTAGATTACAAGTCATCTATATTAACCTAGACTAACCATCATAGCTTGCAACAACCTAATGAAAATATAGCAATATACTAGCTAAAACTGTTCAATATGTCTTGTACTGGGCCAATAACTATATAATTAGAATTTCCTTTAGATTCATATGTTGATTATGGAGCTGGTTTAATGAGAGTCCAAAATACAAAGTTCAAACAACATATACAACTTATCAAAAAAGGGTACATACCAATTCTTACTCCATTTCATTCAAGATTTTGATCAAGGTAAGGAATTCATCCTGAGAGAGTTCACCTGCCAAATTCCATTTGAGATTGAGGTGCTTGTTCTTGCAAATTCCAATTGTTTTATTTCGCGAGCTACTAATCATGGTTCATGTTTCACAACTTGGACATTTTCAACATTACCAAACTTTGACATTCTCAACCATACAAATAAATCTCCTTGAGATTTAAGCTTCATTTCATGGATGGAATCTAAAATGCGAGGAGCTTTTTGAGAATGCGGCTAGAATTCCATCCATACACCTAGTAATATTCTTTCCCATGGCACTTAACATCTTTCCAATTCCTCTTTCATCTTCACTTTTAGTTTCTATTAAGAAGCTGAAATACAGTAATGACTTGATCTCTAAATTTCTTTGCACAGTCTTAACTTGATGAGAGACCATTGAAGTTCATACACTTAAGGTTGTATAACTGATTGAAGATTGCCTACATTATTCAGGTTGATAACTTGACATTACTTTTCGTGCACATAGAGACAAGTAAATGCTTTGGGGTCTCAATTTAACTTTGACGAATCATATTTCAGGGTAAAAGTAATAATTACATTAGATAATTTGAAAAAGTAGAGCTTGCAAAAGACGACAATCATGAGATAGATGTTTATGCTTTTGT
>LPNX010265179.1:23929-79189 GCA_001517045.1 Pseudotsuga menziesii
GCAGATGTTAAATGAATGCATAGGTTTCTGCTGCTGCTGATGTTAAATGAATGCATAGGTTTCTGCTGCTGGTGGCATCATACCATTGCATACTCCACATCAGATACACCTTGATCCGATCCATATAAACAAAAGAAAATCCTAAACGGCCAATCAAAATTTCCATGGCCATGGAAAGAGGAAACGTTGCGAAAATTCCAGAAATTGCAGAAGCGGAAATGTCAGTAATTGCAGAATGCGGAAATGCCAGAAAAAGACAATATAAAAGACAATATAATGGAGAAGCGGAAATGGTCGTTTTAAAAGAAGATTATGATTCCCTGCCATCGCTGGTTCTCTGGAGTCCGAATTCAACCCTTAAAAGCAAGAAAAGCTTAAAGAGAAAAAGCAATCTACACCAATTCAATTTAAAAGCTTAAAGAGAAAAAGCTTAAAAAAGGAAACAACATAAAAGCTTAGAAAAGGAACAACAAATTTATAAAAAAAAATCGGTCCTTTTTCTAAGTGGTGTTAATGGAAACAAATTTATAATTTTTCTTGTCAAATTGTTTTTTCTAAGTGGTGTTAATGGAAACAAATTGTCAAATTGTTTTTTTTAAGTGGTGTTAATGGAAACAAACTTATAAAAATAGAAGCAACTTTTGGACAATAAAAATGGAAACATTGTGTCAAATTGTGGTGTTAGTGTACAACTTTTTTCCAATTGTAAAAAGAAACATTGTAGAATCTCTCTACATAAATTAGTTCAATTTAAATTGTACAAAAACTTACAAACAAAACAACATAAATCAACTGCGGCAATAAAAATGGAAACAAACTTATAAATATATTTGTGAAAATACATCTTGTCAAAAGGTGGTGCTAATGGAAACATTGTGGAATCTCTATTTATTGAAATATAGAATTATATATTTTGTTTTAATTTATTGAAATCTAGATTATACATTTTGTTAGTCAAATTGTATTTTTTCCAAGTGCAAAAGGAAGCATTCTGAAATCTCTCTATATAAATGTTGTCCATTGGCCAAAGCAAGAAGATATAAAAGCAATTACTATTCTCCACTATGTTTTTCCTTCATTTCATTCTTGAAAACTATACCCCATTTTCATGCATGTAGATCACTTCTACTCCTTATTGAAAACTGGAAATACTGACACACTGAAAAACATTCTGCAACAAACTTAAATTGGAGCTAAATGCTTGCATGGAAAGATTAGTTATATACAACACCTAATCTAACCAGCTCAAGTATTTAATCAAGTAATATCAGATTGCCATTGTAACGATGCCAACAAGTGTATCATACACTAAATTTCCTCCATGCCATTAATCCTAAAAAATAAAATTCTAGACAATGGCAAATCATTATAAATGGAAGTTCATAGAAATCATGGACAACTATATATTTTCGTTGTTCAAAAGAAATAATCTATTTTTGTGTATTTTCATCTCCCACTTCTCCATGGATGCTCATTTCAACTTCTTGTTCAAGACTGGAAACTAAGGGATCAATGATATCTACAATATGTTGGTGATAGTTTGGTGAGAAAGAAAACATGCTCAAACGCTCCTCTTGTGACTAAGATTCAAATCTATCATATGATGGATTACTACTAAGGAGTTCCATTCGTGCTTCCATGAACTGTTCCTTGTCATTGTCAAGATAATTATCATGGATAGACTGATCTTTAATAGTTTTTGGAACATCAATTACATCATAACCAAAACTGCTAGAAACATTTGGATCAATGAAAAATGCATCCACAATTTTTCCATAATGGGGAATTTCTTCATGTTGATCATCATAACGATATTTAAAAGTGCTACTATGCCAAGAAGAAATCTCGAAACTTTTTTGAACCAACAAACTTTCATACTCTTTTACAAGATCCTCTAGAAGCTTTTGTTATAAAGATATCTTGTCCATCAAAAATGTTATGAGGATTCAAATAAGAAGACATAGCTAAAGGAAAGACCTCATTCCATTCATCTTTAGATATCATACTTGTTAATTTCTTTGAACCTTGAAGAAAAACAATGTCTGCCACATAATCTGTCATCTTATTTGATGAAGAAACTAGATCAACAACTAAACTTGCCAAACATATTTTGAGGAATAAAAAAAACAAGATTGTCAGTAGATTCTTACTTTGTGGAGTCACCCAGTGAAAACTTGCAGTCGAAACTATGTAACCACTCCTTTTTCACCATTAAAGAATGGATCTATTCGTTGTTGTATAGCCTAGGTAAGTATGTCTTTGTTCCTTCTCTCCCCAGCAACGACTCCATAAGATGTTTGCGCTGGAGTCGAGTCAAGGACTACTGCAAGAGCTTGATCAACACATCTTAAAAGATGATTTGATTGTTTAATTGAGGTAGTGGATCAAGTAGGGAGAACAATAAAGGAAATGGGAAAGATCATTGGGCATGGATTCCCTTTATAGACATTATATAAATGAAATGCGATCAAGGTTAATATTAGATAGAAGTAATGGGGATAATGAAAGATTAAATAAAAGCAAACCAACATGAACATACATACATCTCTAACCAATCATGCATTATTATTCATGGGATGGAACATTAAGTAAACCAAAGTACCTTCTACAAATTAATGGATGAATACTTGATCATTGGGCATGGATTCCCTTTATAGACATTATATCAATCAAATGCGATCAAGGTTAATATTAGATAGAAGTAATGGGAATAATGAAAGATTAAATAAAAGGAAACCAACATGAACATACATACATCTCTAACAGATCATGTATTATTATTCATGGGAAGGAACATTAAATAAACCGAAGTACCTTCTACAAATTAATGGATGAATACTCGAAAGAAACATAGAAAATGGGAAATCGCAACAAATAATTTGCTGCTCAAGAATCTATAACCTGTGAGAAATTATTGAAACTCAACAAGTTACAAGTAAGAATATAGACAAAGAAGAACAAAGAGACTTAAAATCTAATATCAATCTCTAAGAAATATTTAATTAAAGGAAATTACAGAGACATATGCCCACAAGTTTACACTGATGCATACAAGTACTTTTTTCCCTCAACTCTCTCGCAGGCCTCAAACTAAACCCTCATTACAATAAAAATGCTAAACTTTGTAGAAATTATTAAAGCAGAAAAATCACAAGCTGAATCTTGAATTAGTTTCAAGAGATCTAGAATTGCTAGAATCAAATGCCATCAAATCTTGTCTTCATAAGACAAATTTTTAAATGAAGGGGTTCGAAGTTCTGCGCTTTTGGCCATTCTTCAAACCTTCTTTATAACATTTAATATAAATTAGTTTGAAGTCAAAATAGAATGTGTTATTGCATACTTTCTAAATATCCTAATGAAATTTCAACCATCAATCCTTTTTAGAATGGCAATTGCTTTACCATCTCAACAACTTCATCTTTAGAAATCCGTATGACTTCATCAAGTATGTCTTCATCCAAATTATATGGAACAAAACCTGAACCAATTTCTTGGATTTTGAGAGGGTCTAGCCTTCCGCTAGACACTATGTTATTGTTGGTTAGATCCACACCAATATTGACTAACACCCATAATTGTCACTCGAGTTCCTGTTCCAGCAATCAATATGTCAACATCCCCTCTATGGTTTCCACTCTGTAAACACTAGCATGATGGTCAGGAAATTGTTTCTAGATAAAAAATTTAAAATTTTACACTAGTGCATAAGTTGACCTTCAAATGATCACCAATATCCAAGTCCAGCAAGTTCTCAATCATTTTCCTTCATAATCAATCTGCAGGATCTCCAACTCGCTTCTTCTCTGAGGTCATTCCAATATGACCATTAATTCTTAGTTAAATCCACGTTAATAATCTTCTTTCCTGGATTTGTCCTTTCAAATATCGACTAACACCCAAAATTGTCACTCCAATTCCTGTTCCAACAATCAATATGTCAACATCCCCTCTGTAGTTTCCACTCTGTAAACACTAGCATGATGGTCAAAAAAATGTTTCTAGATAAAAAATTTAAACTTTTACACTAGTGCATAAGGTGACCTTCTAATGATCACCAATATCCAATTCCAGTAAGTTCTCAATCATTTTCCTTCATAATCATTTTGCAGGATCTCCAACTCGCTTTTTCTCTGAGGTCATTCCAATATGACCATTAATTCATTGTATGTAAGGTTAAAACCTTACATGTTGGATATATATATATATATATGATAATTTGAATGATGAGTCTTTACAAATATAGTGATCCATGTTAAATATGGAGGATAGAGTAATAGACACGTCTATTTAATAAATAGACATACCATATCACAACTAATAATTAATAGTTAATTAACCTATCGGTGACTAGATAATAATTGATATTATTAACAACTGTAATAACCATTTAGATTTATTAAAAGTCATCTGGCCTTGAAAATATTCGACCACGAATCTGGTATGAAGAGTGCTCAACTTAAACTTCTTAAATTCTTGATTAGTCGCAACTTCAATAGAGGTGGTGTGCTTGACGAAGTTTTCTTTAAGGGCATAGGTGTGATTGATGTTGACAAGGGAACTCTTGCCACGAATAATGGTACCACAGTTTAATAATTCTTGAAATAGTTCCTCACATTTCCATTCAAATTTCTTCATGCATATAATTTTGTAGATAAAACCATAACAACTATGGGAAGTATTTTTCTGAGTTTACAATCTGATATCTTCATGATGAACTTATGTCGACATGTTGAACCCTGGTATTTTTTTCATGCTTGGGTATGGCACTGATATAGATTCTTTAGTGTTGAGCGATGGATTTTAAAACATGGTTGGATATTCAGTTACATTTGTTACGATCTTCTTATACGTAGTGGAAACTACTGACAACTTACTTAATTAAATCTAATTGGTTAAGGATTCTTCATTTGCAGTTTCGTCACATACTTCTAAGGATGAAGTGCCTTTTAATGTATTTATTTCATCCATTGGTGTTTGATTAAAAATATTCAAATTATTTATATTCTTATCTTTTTATGATGACCTTGTCTCCCATTGTTGCTTGCACAGATGATTTTAAGAACCCCCCCTAGATTTATATGTATAAAAAATGGGTGAATCTCTCCAATATATAGGAAAATATGAAGGCGATTTTATCAATAATAGAATATGTATATATACAAAATTTGGAGAATCTTTCATTTTATTATATAATGTTGTAAAATATTCGTAAATCTTTCACTAAGTTATAAGATATTGTAAAATCTTGGCGAATATTTAACTTCATTATAAAAAATTGTAAAAATCAACGAATCTTTCTCACTGATTTATAAAATATTCTAAAAATAGAGGAACAACAACATTAGCCAAATAACATGAATCACATCATCAACAACATAACACGAGTCACGAGTCACAACTGGAAGGACTCAGTGAAACACAAATGCATTGACTAGATTCAGGGAAAGTGGGGACTCCATTTATTATCTCGTCCGTTGATGGTCTAGCAGACATGTGGGGGCCTGAATCTTGACAAACCGATAAACTTATAGAATCAGACATTATGCTCGATATTGAATTCCTCTAGCTAATTGTGGTCATGGAGGCTAATACAATTATGCATTGTAATTATGCCAATTGATTATTGCGTTAGATGAATGTTGGTTTCGTGCCAATAGGTATCCTGCGATCAATGCATATGAACCTAGTGCATAGATCATTTTTCTCTTCGCTTAGCTATGTATAGCTCATTTATTTTTTTGAATAACGACAACTATTTACAAAGAAAATATACAATCAACATAAAATAATCGAAAAAGTGAAGACAATTAATCCATGCAACTAAAAAGTAATAAAAACATCTTTTATCAAAACCTGAATCAATGGAAATCGACTAAAACCAATCTTGATTCAAGCTACAACAAAGGGATCAATCAAGCATAAAATGAGAACTAGAAGCATTCAATGCACTAACACAATATTTAACCAAAGTACACTCAAACTTCAAAAATCGACAAAATGCTTCAAACAAAAGCAATAAACAAACCATAAAAATTTGCCAAGATATCCGTGCTAAAAACCAACATGGTTTTATGTACTTGAATGAGCCCATTCTTGCTTAGCAAAAGTGTTTTCAAATTAGTTATTTATCATTTAATGTTAGGGCATTATCTATTTGAAGAGATATCTCCTAGGCCTAGCTTTCTAAAATTCCAGTGTCATTTCCTGCCACATACAAGAAAGAGACAATGTAAGAGATAAATATCAAACCATCAATCTTAAAATAAGATGCATGAAGGTATTGTAGTTCAAATAATCAATGTTACAACAAAAAGTACAATGTAGAATATATTTTTACCTAAAACACGACCTCAAATTCATATACAATGATCACCATTGACCAGCAAGGGTACACGGAACACCTAGACCAAAATAAGACTCAAGAAGTTTAATAGTATTCAACTTTGGAACATGGTTCTCTTGCAAGTAAAATTCAGTCATTCAAGTGTGTCCTTGAGTAGTATTTCTCAAGCCTGCCATTGACCTTCTTTTGTTCAAATTTCAATTCAGATCTTTTGTGTAGATCCCATTATAAATTACTCCCCCCCAGAGGATCACCTCATCATCTTTCTCATGTAAATCCAAAGTTGAAAAAAAAGACCGTCAATTCTGTCTTCAGGCTATACAAAAGGTTATCTTCACTGCAATTAATGCATCAACTCTTCCATCTACTGTTGTATTGTTGTTCAATAAACTAAGACATGCCATAGTACTATGGCTTATTCACATTACCAAGTTTTTGACTGATTTGAATTTAAAAGGTGTACTAAACAAAATACTTCAACTCTACCTAGTTTTGAGAAGAACTAACAACTGCCCTTAATTATCACATAGGCTATCCTCAAGAATGTTGTTTCATTGATCAAGGAACTCTTCAAAGAGTCCTTCAATCTGCTGCCAACAATCAAAACAGTTCCAAATCATGCTAGAAAACTTAGCGAATAAGTTCATGATTTTTGCTTAATTTTTTTTTCCGTTCCACTATCAATGGTTTAGCTCCCCCTGAATTAGGGATTCCAAACATTCAATGAAGAAACATGAGATGGCAGTTGCACATATAATTCTTCAATTCATTGTAATTGTTGGTTCATTCTTCAATTGTTCTGCTCCCCTTGAGGTTGTTGTTTCTCTTCATCTGTCATTCTATTTGCATCTCCTGAGCTTGTCTTTAGTCCTCTAAGATGTGATTTCCGCTTCAGAATTTCATTGACTTGTCAAACTCTTTCTTCATACATCACCGGTATTTGCTTTTGTTTGTTGGAAACATATACTTATATAACTCTCACACATATTTAGCTCCTCTCTACAGCTATAGCATTCATTCTCTTTGAAAGTTCCTTCCATTTGGCATGCACAGGTTGTTGATTGTTGGTCCTTGTCTTGCATCCGCCAGCCAAAACTGTTGAAAACTGTTTCAAGAGGATTATCAATTTCTTTGTGGAGATGAATAAGTGTTCTAGAACGATAGATCATAAAATACATCAAATATTTTTCTTTTAAAATTTATATTTTTGTCATTTATGGAATTTGTCTTTATTTAAATATATTTATATTGATGAACACATTGGACTTCCATTTGAATAGTATAGTATATATTAATCCTTATTTATTGTGACCTTTTTTTATTAGCAGGTTAAAGTATGTGATATTTGTAGGGACACAGGTAATGAAGAGATGCTTGTTGTTGCAGCCTGTAATGATGGTGTTGAACACACGTATGTATTCCAGTTACTAATAAAATTATACACAATGGTATGTATTTCTTGCAATGAGCTAAAAATACTATTTTGTGGATATGTTTGTGATGCATGGGTTTTAATGTTTGATATGTTCCTAGTTAGTTATTCTTTGACAATTACTACATGCCAAGTATGTTAGACGAGGTTTTTGAAGGTGATCGGTTGTTTGAAGGCTGCAAGTTGTAGCAAAATGCAAGTGTCAAGATAGTTGAGCCTATCTCAAAACTTGTGAAAGGTATTGAAATCATCATGTTTGACTAGAAAGAAACATAAATATGGTATATCACGATCAAGGTTTTACGCTAAAGTGGGCAAAATGAATTTAGGACCTAATAGATAGAGAGCCATTAAAGGTACTCTGAGCTCTCAAGTGTCTACAAAAAGACAAGCACAGGGTTTTGAAGTGGGACCTCTAATGAAAAAGTTGGCATTGCAAGGTTCTAATCGACATTTAGGTTCCTAAAATTCAAATGCAAAGCCTATCTTTTTTAGGGATAACTCATTAAAAGAATTAAACATCACAAAAGTAAGACATCCATTACTGTATCTCCAATAGGAAATTCATTGATAAATATTCTTCACGATAGTGATAGCTCTAGTTTTTATGTAAGTTTAAAGGATACATTGATTGAAAATTGGTTTATACACATACACTCTTTCTGGCCATCTCTACTCAAGGTTCCTTCATTTCTTGTTGAATTCGTTACTTCTATAGTTAAGGTAAGTGATTTAATGTAAGGTAAGTGATTTAATGTAGGCAACCCATAAGGATGTAAGGGTATTGTATTTCTATACCATGCCTGAGTATAAGTCATGGAAATAATCTTTGGGTGGATCAACATGATCAGGTTGGATCATAAAGTAATGCTAGATTGTTTTCTCTTTGAGTTATTTTCTTTTTGTTTTTCCATTCATTCCTTGAGTTATGCAGGGTCTCGATACACTGTGTACTCTACAACAGAGATATATCCACAGAGTTAAGAGTAATTGCATCAATCCTGGAACCCTTCTAGACCACTTAAACAGTCGGTGAGATAAGAGGGTAATGTGAACATAGAAGTACATTCATTAGAAGAAAATTATTCAAACTTGTTGGATAAATGCCTTTGGTTTTACTCTGGTCAGATAAGCTTATCTGTGGTCTCTGGCATGTCAACTTGGTCACCTTGGTCTTCAAAATATAGGATTTGGTTTTGCTTTTACAAGTAGATGCACATTTTGGTTTATTGATTTCATTTTTTATTGCTTCTTTTACAGTGATTTATGTGCTTCTACTATGTTCAAGCATTCACTCTCTAAGTTGAAAAATAAGTTGTCAGCTAAATGTCGAGGAAAGGTTGAAACTGAGTTTACTCGGGCAGTGAAAGAGATATGTGAGGATTATGATGATAAAGGTACAGAGAAAGAGGACTTTATGCCAGAGATTGATGATGGGAAATCCATATCATGTATTGATGAAAGCTTAAAAAGGACTGGATTCTGTAGAGAAAGTACAGTTTACAAAAAATGATAAAATTCAAGAAGCAACTGATGAGTGAGAGGAAATGTTGAAAATGAAAAAAGATACATCTATTCAAATGCATTATGAGACTTCTGCCAAGAAACATGGTATTAAGAGGGAAGTACATAGGCAAGAAAACCAGAAAAAGACACTTGGAGTAGGTGAGAATAAGAAAAATCCTGCTACATCCCTGATATCGTTTGATAAGAAAGACAGGAAGATGCTCAATTCACTTCAAGTTGGGATTAAAAAGTACAGTTCATTTTCAACATCTAATTCCGATAATATGAGGTCCATACTAAAGATAAAGAGGCCTACAAGCCATTTTGAGGACCATTTGAGGTCTGATGTTACTGGTGTAGTGCCTACAAGCAATTTTGAGAACCATTTGAGGTATGATGTTTCTGGTGCAGTATCTTTAATAACTGAGCCAGAGTTGAAGACAACAAAGAGATATTTTAAAAGGTCATTAGAGAGTGAAAGCAATATTCATAATGATGGAGACAATATTTTGAATTTTTCTTCTTATCATGGAGAAATTAGGATACAATCACCAGATGCATGCATTATTTCAAGGCACACCATGAGTGCAGTATGGTTAGAAAAGGAAAAGCATGGAAAAAAAAATTAGAGGCTCTTGATTAGTGCCTGAAAGTGAGTTCCTAGATCATAGAAAAACAGTGACAGATAACATTGTCATCATTTTTGAATCTTTTAAAGATGGAAACACTTAAGAGAGCATTCAGGTTTCAAATTGTAAAGAAAGTTTGAAGGATGAAAAAGATTTTGAAAATATTCATGAAAATTCTGTTCCTAATGTCAAAGATCATGTAGAAGGCTCGAATAAAGGAGGCATAACAAGTGCCAATGACAATAATGGAGAAAATATGGCATCAGATAATGCTTGTGTGTTAAATGAATGACATTTGAGAACTAATAATATCTTAAGTTCTAACAGTCTTGAAAGTCATGGTGATTTGCCACATGGGTAGATGTCTTCAATTTTCATTGAAAGGCCTATTTGTTTGAAATTTTCCATGAAAGGCTGATAAATATCATTTGAGAAGTAGCCTACCAAGTGATGATGCTGCCATGCCTCCCTCTAAATGGCGTCACCGGGCACTGGAGGGCAAGTTGCCGCAGGATGGCCTGCCTTGCTTTCAGTTGTTTCCAGGGAAGCAATCAAAGGGTGGATTCCACGTCGTGTTGACACCTTTGAGAAGCTTAATACAATAAGTTGTAATAGTAATTATAGATGAGATTATTTGCAAAACTGGTTATGTTTGGAGTTGTCTATGATAGCTACTTTATGTATTTTTACCCATTAGTGTTGCTTTTGCATAATCCTGTAGTAAGTATAGTTTCATATATCTTGTAGTCATTCACGTTGAGTTTATGTGTTCTTTGTATGCCTCATGAGACATAGAGTGTGAATATCCGATTCAATTTTTTTAAGAATAGGGCTTGGTATACTCACAAGTGAAAAATTAAGCAACTAGAGATTTTCGTGATAAGATATGTGTGCAACTAGATTTTACTTCCTGTTTTTTAGTCCGAGCAGTACATTTTGGTGATTTGCTTAAATGTATATATTGTGATTAAGTTACAATCAGCAATTGTAATAAATCTCTGCTACATCTTCTGAAAAGTGTGGCCTCCATTTAGAAAACTTGTTGTAGTTCACTATTTAAATTTTGTGTTAAATCAGATTCTGAAACTTGTTAAACAATATCAGCAAACTCCCTAATTTCTTATTGGAACATGTTCGTGGTCTTTAGGTAAAATAATGACTTGATCTTTAGGCTTATTTGCTACTAAGTAATGCCTAGGATTGAGGTTTAGGGGGCTTTTAACCCACATTACAGCCCACAACTTACCAAAATTGTTTATTGACTACTACATGAATCATATTTTATGTTCTTCCAGGTTTGACCATATAAGATGGCTACAAATACACAAAATACGAGGAAATAACTTTATACCATTTTCCCAGAACTAGATCATGGTTGCATGTACTTATAAGAAGCCTCAAATATACCCAAAATGTTACTGTAATTATGCTTCAAAAGGGGGATTATGCCTAGGGACAAAGAATTGATGTTGTTCTGGTCTTCAAACTTATCACAAAATTCTCAAAACTACTTGAGTGTGCCCAGATTTGGGAGAGATGGCTTATTTGCCTGCTTACTATTGTTTAAAGACTCAAAACATATTTAATCATCTTAAGTTAAAGACTAGTAAATTAGTAATTTTTTATCATCTTTACTATTAAAAGTAAAACATATTTACTGTTAATAGTAATTATTATAAAAAGAATCAAAAGATAATTTATCCTTTACTTGTCATATTTTTACTCAATTCTTGTTTCAAGCCAAATTTTTTGGAATTGCTTGAGATTCTACCTACTTTGTCAATTGATTTGTAGCATAATGAAATATCTACACCTCCCTTTTATATATATATGTTTGAATGTACCAACAAAGTCCACCTTTCATTGCTTGAACAATCCTTGGGGAAAAGTTGGAAGTAAGGGAATGGAATCCTCTTGCATTCCTGTTGTAGATGAGGAAGATGTAATTTTGTAGGTTCAAGGCTAGGTTTCTTACATGTCTCCATAAATTCTCTAAAGTATTCAACATTTTTCTTTATGGACCCCTTTTCTTACAGTCTCCATCACCAACTTTTAGAACAATTGTTCTATGATGACTGCATGTAGGATGAATCTGAAATGTTTTTCATATCCTCAACTTCTGGGTGATAGTATGATGGAGAAGTGTTATAGGTATATGAATATTAATCCCAATTTTTCCAAGGAAATATTAGAGGAATGTTTTGTAGGGAATGTTGATGTATCTGTAACTTCGGAATGTATTCACTTGTATATCTTATAGTGTATCCCGATGTTCCTTTTAGGAGGATCATTTATATAATAAAGTCAATGAGGTTAACCCTCCATTGTAAGTCGGGGCAATAGTCCCCACAATTGAGTTGAGGTTAACCCTCCTTGTTGATCAAGGGGAAAACATCCCCATACTTGAGGGGCACTAGGGTTATTAGACTCTCCTAAAGATGTCGACCTCGGTAAGTAATTGTCAAGTCAGAAACTAGTATAAATAGAGAGTAAGACTCTCTATTTTTCATATACACTTACTCAACGGGGGCGCATGAATGAGAGAGGAAGTGTTGGCACAAGTGAGAGACATTAGCTGTTGGAGATCATCTTTATGTTTTCAGGTTTTACTTTTGCTACTAGTGCTCATTCTATCTCTAAGGAAGTTGCGGGGTTTTCTCCTTTATGGTTTCCCCGAGGAAAATTCTTTGTGTCTCTTGTCTCTTGTGATTATTGTTGTATATGTTATTCTCTCAATAAGTCCTAAGATCATATTGCTTAAATCATAAAAATCTAACATGGTATCAGAGCTAACTTGAGAAAAAGACACTGTACAGTTGTAGAAACTAGGGATTCTTACTTTTTAGGTCTCTCTCCACAATCCATCAGCAAAAGGAGGCTAGGCTAACTTTCCATTGAAGGGTGCATCTTTTTATAGAAGCAGAATTTGATTCCGGGCATTTTCAGTTTTTGTTGCGGGAAATTAGGGATTTTTACAGAAGAGGAATTTTTGAGTGAGCCTAGCATAGGATTTCTTTCCTCATCAAAATCGAAGTTTAGAGACCAAGGTTGAATTTTTTGGTTGAGTAAAACTCCAGGAAATTCAAACCCTAGTTTGACCCTGGGCTTGAAAAAACCCTAAAATACTAAAACGGGTAGTTTTGGTACATTCGCTATATCTTGGGATTAAAGAAGTCTCTAGGGATAAAATTTTCACAGGCTTGAGCTAAAATCCTGATGTACCCTTTGTAAACATTACAGCCTCATATTCGCTACATTCTGGGAGATATGATTCCTCCAAATAAGGGTTCCAGCCTCTTCTAGGATTCATCCCTAAACAGGACACCTAGGGAGAATCGCTATATCTCGGGCTACGAAGTTCCAAATGAAATTTATCAAGATGTTCAAAATAGGGTACAAACTATACTTTCTGTGGTAAAAGTTTCAGACCCTGATGATGAAAAGGGGACACGTGGAAGTCCGTACAAGTTTGCTATGTTGAATAGTCTTGAAAAAATCCACCTTCGGATAACTCTCATAAGTACCGATTGGTGAAACCAATTATGCTCAAACATGTGGTGTTGGAAAGAGGACAGGTGTGGCTACCTCAATGAAAAATTTCAAACACAAAGGAGCAACACTTTCAGAGATACCGTAGAAACAATATCAGGAATTTCTGCAGAGGAAATTGGAAAACTAGTTCCTGTTCTAGGAGCTTCCCTCCACTATTTTAAGAAAAGAAGTGCATTGGACAACTCGCCTTGAAGAGGCCCATATTTCTATCCAATCATATCTGAAAGATTCCAAGTTTTGAAAATTTGTTTTTCTCTGACAAACCCTAGATCAGCCAGCTCCAGAACCAAGACAGGCACCTCAAATTAGTAAGATCTAATCTTTTGCTATTTACAATTGAGGTTCTCATTTCAAGATGACTAATCACACCAGCTTGATGAAAATCTTGGTGAAGCTGAAAACTTCCAAGCATTGAAGTATATTATTTTAGTCGTTCTTGAAGAAAATGAATTGGACACCTACATAAGTGGAGAAGTTCCAGTTCTAGAGGGAGATGAGGCTAAAAGCCTTACACAAGAAGAACTTGGTCAAGGCCAAGAAGATCATTGCTGATTCAATCAAGGATCACCTTATACCACAAGTGTCTTCCCTAAATAAACCTGAAGAGATGTTTGATTCCTTAAATAAGCTATTTGAAGGGAAGAACATAAATCGGAAGATGACTGTGAGAAAAAATTTGAAGAATGTGAAGGTCCAGAATGCAAAGACCATACAGTCATACCTTACAAGGGTCTCTCAAATCAAAGAACAACTTGAAGCAGTAGAAGAAGAAGTGGAGAATGTAGAAGTTGTGATAACCACCTTGAATGGCCTTCCAGGATCATGGGATTCATTCATTCGAGGAATGTGTTCCAAAAGGAAGTGATTACTTTCAGCAGACTCTGGGAAGAGCACACACAAGATGAAGCTCGACCCATAATAAGAGAAGAGAAGATGGGAGCAATTGAAGATCAAGCACTCACGATTCAAAGAAGATCCCTCAAGCGATGAGGAATATGAAGAACTCAATTCTTAAAGAGCCTCTTATCCATCTTGAGCATTTGGATAAGAAATGATGTTGTTATGAATGAAGAAGATGATGAAGCTGAAAGAAGGAATCTACCCACAAAACAGATAAAGATAAGTATTCAATTGTCATTGCATGATATTGTTTTGTTGTGCATTTGTTTATTTTCAGTTGATGTATTATGCATGATAGAATGTTTGCATTAATGATAGTGTACTACTACTATGCATGTTATGGGTAAGTAGCCCATGGTGCTATACAAATCTCCATTGCTACTTACCTAGAATGAAACCTCTTTGCTGACATATTGGATTTGTGCACAGTCTCAATGATGTCATGGTAGAGATGGAAGGCATCTAGAAAGTTTCCATGAGATATGGATGAATGTTGTATTGGCTAAAATAGTTGCATGATCATATATTTATTCATAATAATTTTCCATTATTCCTTATGAAATGTTTCTAACCATACAACTAAAGCATTTGACTTGTAGGAAATATCGTGTACAATCGCCTACAAGAAAACAAGGATGAGACTTGTTCCGAAGAAGAAGTGGTGACAGTTCAAGAAATAATCCAAAATGAAGAATGATGACTAGAATGTGATTTCAAAGACCTGAAGGGAAGTTCGTAGTATCTTCCATATGGATCTGCAAGATCCAGCATGCAGTAGGATAGAAGATTCATAGCATGAGGCCTCTCACGAAAAGAAAGCATAGACTACAAATAGACATTTGCATCCATTGGGAGTTGAGGCACATGACAAGAAGACTCATGTGTGCAAATCAAAGAAGGCCTTCTACAAGCTCAGAAGACACCCATGGGATAACACATACACGAGGAGCTTGAAGATCACCTAGAGTAATGAAGATCTTAACCTTTGCTACAAGGATGAAGATGAAATCCTATAGAGGATGGCAAGCTCACATATGGGCACGAGAAGAACATTTTCAAGATAGAGGATATTAATATCTAGTGACCCTAGATGGATACATAGAATAATAGTAGCAGAGGAAGCTACTTGTCACTCCAGTACATGATACATAGAGTACGAAACGCAGAGGGAGAATGATGATCCGCTTCAGAGGGAGTGACTGCAGAAGATCCTGAGGTTCGACATGGTATGACAGGATGGACATATTACTGATGACTCTAGGATTTATTAAGAGTAAAGAAGATTCCAACCTTTACTTCAAGGTTGAAGGTGGAATACTAGTGATGCTACTGTTATATGTCGATGACTTGTTCCTGACAGAAAAGTGGAACTCATTAAATTTGCAAGAAGGAGACTTGGTGCTGAGTTCGAGATGAAGGACTTGGATATGATGCACTACTTTCTAGGCATGGAGGTGTGGCAGAGTGCAGATGGAATCCCCCTTGGACAAGGGAAGTATGCAATGGAGATCCTGAAGAGGTTTAGGATGATGGAGTGCAAGGCCATGACCATACCTATGGCATCGAACCTAAAGCTATTGAGTTATGCTTCATCAGAGTTGGTCAATGCTACGATGTATCATCAGATGATTGGTTCCTTGATGTAGCTGATGAATACGAGACCAAATATCTGCTTTGTCGTGAACACATTGAGCCAGTTCCTGACGGATCCGAGACATGTTCACTTGATTGCTGCAAAGCATATTCTGAGGTACCTAAAGGGTACAGTTGATTATGGGATCAAGTATGAGGAGAATCAGAAAATTAACCTGGAAGGTTATGTGGATTTGGATTGGCCAGGCAATGCCATTAATAGAAAAAGCACTTCAAGGTGCTGCTTTAGTATGGGATCAAGGGTGATCTCTTGGTTTAGCAGGAAGCAATTCTGCATAGCACTGAGTGCAGCTGAAGCAGAGTATGTCGCATCTTTCGGCTAGTTGTGAGGCAGTGTGGCTGAGGAAGCTACTATATGATTGGTTTGATCCATTGTTTTAAAAAAATGAATCGGACTCGGAATCGATCGAGGGTCAACTCGGAATCAGAATCGAAATTGGTAATGAATCGGTCATAAATCGGCCGATTTGAATTTAATGAATCAGTTTGCTAAAAAATACATCAAATATTTAAATTTTAAAGAAAACCAACATTTTCAAGATTATAATCCATGATTCCAAGTCATTGAAGACAAAATAACCAAAATCTGCTCATGTATATACCATATAAGAGTCAATATATCAAAATGGCACAAAGTGTACTGTAATCTGCTCATGTATATACCATATAAAAGAAATAATATGAACTTTTGAAGGGGACTGGTAGATGTTATTTGTAGTTGGGTTGGGTAGTTAGGTTAGGGATAAGTTAGGTAGATAGGTTAGTAAAATATAATATATAAAAAAATAAAAAACAAAGTTAAAACTTAAACTTAGAAAAAAAATAAAAAATAAAAAATAAAAACAGTAAATTGCCAACCGGCCCGGTCAGGTTCGAAATCGGCCGATCAGACCGGTTAGTTACCAAACCGGACCGGTTTGGTTACCAACCGGCTGGTTCGGTAACTAACCAGTCACCAATCCGGTTTACCTGCCGGTTTGAACCGGTTTGGTACCGAACCGGTGAGCCGGCCAGTTCCGAAACTGGTTAGCCTGATTTTTAAAACTATGGTTTGATCTCCAGTTGGATGCTACTTGTATATACTGTGACAACTAGAGTTCTGTGAATTTTTCCGAGAACCCAGTGTTCCATGACAGGTCGCAGCATATCGAGATCAAATATCACTATATCAGGGATATGGTGCAGAGAGGAGCAGTGAAGCTCTAGTATGTTGAGATGGATGAGTAGATAGTTGATGTGTTGACGAAGCCATTTTCCAGAGTGAAGTTTGAGTACTTCAAGGAGAAGCTTGGTGTTCTCCAAATCAAGGTTCCTTCCAAGGGGAAGTGATGAGTTCAAGAGCCTTTTTGAGATGGTAGGATTGGTTCCTTCCATGGGTAGATGTAAGTGTAGAGCCTTTCTGACATGGTAGGATTGGTTCCTTCCATGGGAAGATATAAGTGCAGAGCCTTTCTGACATGGTAGGATTAGTTCCTTCCATGGTCGGATATAATTGCTGATCCATTCTAGCATGGATGCGAGATGTGTTCCCCACATGGCTAGATATAAGTGTTGAGCCTTTCTAGCATGGATGCAGGATGTTTTCCCCACATGGATAGATCTAAGTGCTGAGCATTTCTGACATGGTTCTTGGATGTGTTTCTCCCATGGTCCAATATAAGTGTTGAGCCTTTCTGACATGGTTCTTAGATGTGTTCCTCCCATGGTCAGATATAAGTGTGTTCCTCCCGTGGTCAAATATAAGAGTTGATCCTTTCCGACATGGTTCTTGGATGTGTTCCTCACATGGTTGGATGTAAGTGCTGGGCCATTCTGACATGGTGGAAGGTTGGGCCTCCCATGGTCAGATGTGAGTGCTGGGCCTTTCTGACATGGTGGTGGATGTGTTCCTTCCATGGTCAAATGTAAGTGTTGGGTGGGCCTTTCTGACACGGTTCTTGGATGTGTTCCTTCCATGGTCAAATGTAAGTGTTAAGCAGGCCTTTCTGACATGGTTCTTGGATGTCTTCATTCCATGGTCAGATGTAAGTGCTGAAGAAGATGAAGACCTAAATGGAGGATAGGCCTACAACCAGCATGAAAAAGGGCTAGCTCTGTAGAAATTCCTATGACGAGAAGAATTGAGAGATAGCACCATTTGATCGAGATAGTAGAAGTAGTGATGATGATGATGATGATCTTGTGATGATCCAACTTTTATAATGATCCAGATTTGATCCAATGATGAAGACTTGTGCTAATGAATTGTGTCAAGAGAATACCTTCCTAGTTATGAGGGAGTGTTGATGTATTTGTAACTTCGGAATGTATTCACTTGTATATCTTATATTGTACCCCGATGTTCCTATTGGGAGGATCATTTATATAACAAATTCATGTAAAGTCAAAGAGGTTAAGCCTCTGTTGTAAGTCGGGGTAATACTCCCCACAATTGAGTTGAGGTTAACCCTCCTTGTTATTCAGGGGGCAAAGTCCCCATAGTTGAGGGGCACTAGGGTTATTAGACTCTCCTAGAGATGTCGGCCCTGGTAAGTAATTGTCAAGTTGAAACCTAGTATAAATAGAGAGTGAGACACTCTATTTTTCATATACACTCACTCAACTGGGGCGCATGAGTGAGAGAGGAGGTGCTGGCACAAGTGAGAGAGATCATCTGTTCGAGATCATCTTTATGTTTTCGGGTTTTACTTTTGCTACTAGTGCTCATTCTATCTCTGAGGAAGTTGCGGGTTTTTCTCCTTTATGGTTTCCCCAAGAAAAATTCTTTATCTCTTGTCTCTTGTGATTATTGTTGTACATTTTATTCTCTCAGATAAGATCCTAATATCATATTGCTTAAATGATAAAAATATAACCAGGAAAGGTTTCAAAATACCATCTTGTGGGAAAAGTTGACACTGAGTATCATACTCCATGGGCCTGCAAACTTTTTGGACATCCAAACAATGATATAATTTAGAAGGTGGACTTATAACTTGGACAATGGGATGGTGAATCAAAGGATCCTGTGTCTAAGATAGTTTTTGTACACTTTCCAATGTCATTCACTGCATCTACAGATACCAGAGAACACTATGAAAGTGTATTTGTGAAGCATTCCATCTCTACTTATATTTTGCAACCACTTACATGCAATGTTTGGGAAGCATCACTTCTATGAGTGGCGTAATGTACCTAGTAGAAAAGGGGATAATAGAGGATAGTTTTGGGAGTGGGAGCTAGGGTATTGGAAAGTAAGCAGACTAAATAGGGTGATTGCTATTAATGGAGGACAAACATCACTTGTAAATGTAGATCTTATAGGAAAAATTATTTTAGAGAAGGGTTTACAAACAGTAATTGTGCCCACATATCCTTCTGTTAATGGAAAAAGAAATTAGAGGTTCTAGATCTATGTTGCGAGGAAGCACCCCCCCCCCTCGCCCCCGCTCCAAAATCTCACTTCGGACCAAGGCGCTGCAGGAGCTAAGGTGAATCGCACTTCCTAGATTGCTTCCGATCTGAAGCGAAACTCAGAGCGCGCTTCCTACCCCAAAAAAATGCTCCTTGCCCTATCTGGAAGCGTTTGCTTCCAGGATGCTTCCAACACTTCCTCTTTCGCTCCTGCTTCACTTCCTGGTCGATTCCTCTTTCGCTCCCAGTGCTTCTGATTTCGCTCCCTAGGCGCTTCTTCTTTTTAACGCTACCCACGCCTGCGAAAGAGAGGAAAGTGGTTTTTGGAGGGAAGGAGGAGGGCTTTGGGATATAAATCCCTCTTCTCCTTAGTCATTGTCACTTTGCAAGAGAAGAGAAGAGAAGAGGAGAGGAGAAGAGAAGAGAAGAAGAGAAGAAGAAAAGAAGAGCAGAGAGGAGAAGGTTGCAACTTTCCACCATTGGAGAGCGGGAGCTAAAGAGGTAGGTTCTACAACCTTCTAAGTTCTTTGTAAGTTTGTAAATTAAACATTTGTCATAATTTTATTTGTGTTAAAAATTTGAAATGTTTTGACCTACGAGGAGGCTTAAGCATGTTGCAGGGGCACGAGTTGTTCAGAGCTAACTGCCAAATTCCCCATTCATATAGGATTTGTCGTTCATTTGCTTCAGCTGCAAAATCCTCTTGAGTCCATATATTTAAAGTTATGGTTTCCTTAAGGTGATTTTCTATGAGTCCCCAAATTTCCTCCACTCACCTTTCCTTATTTTCAAAAAAATTGAGGTTTCTTGTCTTCCAAATTTCCCAGACTATGAATCTAAGGAAAAGCTCCCAGACCTTGTTCACAATTTTATTTTTGAAGATATTTTTTGGCCATTCGTCTATCGTTAAGTCATGCCTTCCTTTGTGTCTGTGATTTTTTTTAAATACTCCAGAGTCTCTTTCCCGGATAGCATCCGCAATTGGGCATTCATCCAAAAGATGCTTTATCGATTCATTATTGACTTCGCAAAGACAACACCTTGAAGGACCTAAAATCCCTCGTGCCTAGATGTTATCCCAAGTGAGGATTCATTGTTTGAGGAGGATCCAGCTAAAGGATGCCATTTTGGGCCACCATTTCCTGCCCCGTGTTTTTCTCCATTTTGCCTCCTTTTCCATCCTGTGAGTTTCAGTCAGCGATTCGATAGCCCCATTGATGTTGAAGCTTCCCAGATTCAAGTATCCCCATCTGAGCTTGCCCATACCTGCATGTCTCAGTATCTTCCTAGAGCAAAGATATGTGTATAAATATTCAATTTCCTCTGCTGGTGCAAGAGCTTGCCACCAAGCTTTCGTTTTCTAGGTTCGAAATAGATTATCAGGGGACTCGGGATCCTAGAATTACTCCACCTTTTTAATTCGACTATTCTGAAGAGCATGGATAAGCGTCGGAATATATTCCTGACTTTCTATACTTAGCTCCTGATTCCAAGCATTTCTAGCAAACAATGTCATTCTTCCATCTCTAACCTCCTAGAAGTTGTGACTTTGAATGAGGCTTCGATTTTCCTGAGCGAATTTCCAGATGTTGGACCCCGAGATATTTTCTCCAAATCTGATCAGCAACTATTTTGGCCACTGAGATGCATATTTCGTATGCCATAGCTTAGCCCATGGTTCGTCCTCGTGGGTTATCCTTTTCCACCAAATTTTGGCTCCCATTTCTCTATTTATGTCCAATGGATCACGCAGACCTAAACCCCCAGCATCTTTGGGTTTACATATTGTTTTCTAGTCCAACAGCGGCCACTTTCTCTGTCCATCATTACCTCCCCACAAAAATTTCTTTTGGATATTCCTTATCTATTTTATCACAGACTTTGGAGCAGCCAAGACAGAGAATAGATAGAGTGGCATAGCTTGAAGGACAAACTTGACTAGAATAAGTCAACTGGGGAAGTTAAGGGCTCTAAAAGTCCAATGACTGAGCTTCTGTTTAATCTTGTCCAAAAGATCCTTCCATGAAATTTTCCTGATAGTAGATTCTGCTAACGGTGCTCTTAAGTACTTGGAGGGGAGCACTCCTTCAGAGAATTCCAAGACCATGAGGATATTCCTTTTGGTTATATTTGAGGTATTGAAGAAGTAAACTTGGGACTTGTCCTTATTGACTTCGAGTCCACTGGCCTTCATGAAAGTATCCAATCCTTATTGTATGCCACGAGCCTGCTAAACAGAAGAAGGTCCCATGAGCATCGTGTCATCCAAAAATTGTTGATGAGTTTGTGGTTCCAGGTCTGCATTAAGGGAGAGCCCTCTTATCTTATTTTCAATCCGTAATTTTTTGAGCATTCAACCTAATCCCTCCACTGCAATGATGAACAGAAAGGGTGATAATGGGTCACCCTGTCTAATTCCTCTGGACACCTGAAAGGGATAGGAAGGAGTCCCGTTAACCAGAATATAGAATAAGTTCGATGAAACTAATTTCATAACCCAATCGGTCCAATGGTCAGAGAACTCGAAGGCTCGGAGAACACCTACTAAGAAATTCTAGTTCAATTTATCATAATCTTTCGATAAATCCAATTTCAGAAGAATACCTTGAAATTTCCCATTTTTGACCGAATGAATGGTTTCATGGACTAAGATTATTCCATCTAGAATCTGTCGTCCCTCCACGAATCCTGCTTGTTCAGGTGAAATGAGGAAGGGAAACAAGGGTCTAATCCTATTGGCTATGACTTTAGAAATAATTTTATAAATGAAATTACATAGAGAAATCATTCTTAGCTTACCAGGGTCTTCCGTTCCATTTTCTTTGGGAATAAGCGCCAGGAAAGTGGCATTAAGAGCTTTCAACATATTACCAGTCCTCCTCGAGTCCTCCACCAGAGCCCAAAATTCCTCTTCCAACAACGTGACTTGTTGAAAAGGAATATGTTCTGGTACCTTTTCAGAACATGCTGCTTCCAATCCATCCAAGTCAATATCTCCTATCTCCATTTCTTCTCCATCTGTTTCAAGAACCAGATATAGTACTAATGTTATTAAATTCAAATTTAATATGATTAATTATAATATCTAAAATTATAATTCCTATTAATTTTGAACTTATTTAAGTTGAAATTAATTTAAATTTAATACACACAAATTATTAAATTCTAAATTTAATTTTAATTATAAGTTTAAATTTTATTTACATAATTTAATTTAATTTAAAGTTAATATTAAGAATGATTAAATTATATATTTACATATATTAAATTAAAAAACAAAACTAATAGTATAGGAAAAATAAAATTATAAATAAATAATATAACATAATACCCATTACATATTATTTTTATTAAAAGATGTCTGTGATATAATTTGGAATTTGAAAGCCGTGACAAAACTTCGTCATATAAAATTATTTGGGAAAGAAGTTATTGTTAATCCCTGAGATCTACTCAAATTAGCATTAGTCACAATATTTAAAGATAAGATGTTGAGGGGTGTTGATTTCCCGATGTACCAAAACCTCCCTTTTTCCTTGGAAGCAATACTGTAATTGGGTGGATAGGCACATTTCTTTCCAGCCACCCAGTTTTCACCGCCAAGCAATCCACGACTATGCTCACATTCATAGTTGTTCGTGACTTCCACCACCATGAAATCTATTCTCACCATACATGAATCTAATCGTAGGTCATTCAATGAACACGATGCTTGCTCGTTTGGCCCTGAAATCTGAATTGCATTCAAATGCCACAAAATTCATATTCGAACACAGTACAATAGGCGTTGTTCGACCTAATACTTGAACATAGTAGAATAGATGTTGACCTAATACAAATATATATATATATATATATATATATATATATCCTAGTACTTTGTTTCATAGCCGAAGAGAAACAAAAATAACTTAAACTCGAATATGAATTCCATTGATCTAATTCTTACCCTTGTGGAGTTGAGCAGTTAACGACAGAGCAGTGAATTTTATTTGTGGGCTGCCAATTGAAGCTGAAGATGACGATGTTTTTTTTCAATTGAAGTTGAAGGTGAAGCTGATAGTGTTTTGTTGCTCCGCGCTCTTGTAGATGTCGTTGCACCCACAAAGATTATTGAGATATTTAGTGTACAGATACATATTAAGAGCAAGTCTTAATGTTTTTTATTTGGCATAATAGATGAAAGGTTAAGAGTGATCAAAATTGATCGAAAGGAAAGGTAACCTGTACTGTGAGCCCACAACAAGCATCTGCCTTGATATTTTGTGCATTAACTGAACACAGAATCAATGCTTTCACTTGTCAAACAGGTTTTTTAGGTGGAATGAGAAGCTCAACTTTCTTGCGTTGAAATTGAAGAGTTCGTGTTTTCATAATAGCATCAATGCAACAACATAGAGGAGACATACTCTTCATGCTGTGATATACATTGCCTCACCTTTCGTGCATGAAACAAACACAAAGAGAGTCAACTGAAGCACCTATGAACGAGCCAGAGGAAACCTCACATAACACGACACTACATAACAGAGCGTTGATAAAGAAACATCAAGTAAAATTTATCCCTGTACAAATATTTTGATCATATTTAAATAAAAATATCAAGAAGATGTTATGTTATTATATAATACATATTTGATAAACAATTCCAAAATATTCCAAATCAAAGAGTGGAAAGTACAATAATTTCCCACAAAAGTAGATTCATGGCATTGCTTAATAAAAACATAGATAGTGCATAGTCATTCTCTGTGATGATTCTGATTCTGGATTCTTATTCTCAGCTTCACCGAACTCTTGCAGTCTTAGGTCGAACGAATATTGGATCTCCGGTTTCGTCGGATGCCACAACATATCCTCCTCTTCAGTGACAACGAAGTCCTGGCAATGAAACCATTTGTTGGCAAAAACCCACCAACAAAGCCTTGTCGACAAGGGTTCCCACTTTGTCAATGCCCAGCCAGTGCGATCTCCCTGAGCACTGGCCCAGATAGGTTTTACCCTTCCCGGCAACACCCGCAAAGCGGATGAAGTCTCACCCGAGATGTTTGAGGGAGAGCTGTCGGAACCAAGTTTCTGACAGTAAGGAGGAAGATCGGGGCATCAACGATTTATCGGCATAACTATTAGATCTAGCAGAGCCATTTATCAGATATCACAGAATTCATCACAGATCTATTATTATAATCACGGATCTAACAGATTGTATCATTCAACTATTCATCGCAGCAGTATGACACAATCATATTTCTCCATGGCAAGAGAAAAATCAATCCACAGAGTCACTTACAAATCACAAAAAGACTAAATCTCTCACTTTAGTCTCATCTCATACACATCTCTTTTCTTGTCTTCTTCTGTATTTCATATCTATTTCCACTTGCAATTCTAATCTATATATTGTCTTGCACCTTTACATTCAAGGTCCACTTCTAACTAACTTCCTAACTGATTTAACCATTAATGACCTATATCCACAAAATGTGGTCAGTCAATGCAAAAATTTGCATAAAATATTCAAAAGTTGTTTGTTTTCCGCTTGTCACGCTATCTTTGACTTGTGCAATGTCGTGTGAGCTTGCACAGCCTCCGCAGTGCTGCGCAACTCAATTACCCCAAACCTGCCAACATCCCATGGTGATCACTTTTTGAAAAACCATCGATTTTGTTGCTTGATGCTGAAAATTTTCATGAGGCAGAATATGGTACCAACATCTAGCTATGGCTGGGGATGGAGTCCTCCCTGGGAGGCTACAAGAACCTACAAACCAAGTTCCTTTCTTGTCCATCTGTGCAACCTCTCTCCCTACAACTCATTTTGCTCATATGGAGAAAAACACTCTTTAACATGAAACCAACCACATAATACAAACCAACCTTTCCTGCAACTGAAAACTGAAAATAGCAGTACCATTCTCCACTATGTTTTGTTTCGATTTCATTCTTGCAAATTGTACCCCTTTTCGTGCATGGAGATCACTTTTTCTCCGTATTGAAAACTGGAAATACTGACACACTAAAAAGCATACTGCAGCAAACTTAAATTGGAGCTAAATTCTTGCATGGAAATATTATTTATATACAACAACTAATCTAACCATCTCAAGTATTTAATCTAGTAATATCAGATTGCCACTGTAACCATGCCAACAACTGTACCATACACTAAATTTCCTCCATGCCCCTAATCGGAAAACATAAAATTCTAGACAATGGAAAATCATCATAAATGGAAGTGCATAGAAATCATGGACAACTATATCTTTTTGTTGTTCAAAAGAAATAATCTATTTTTGTGTATTTTCATTTCCCGCTGCTCCGTGGCTTCCCATTTCAACTGCTCGTTCAAGTCTGGAAACTAAGGGCTCAATGATATCTACAGTTTGCTGGTCATAGTTTGGTTAGAAAGAAAACATGCTCAAACGCTCCTCTCGTGACTCGGATTAAAAAATATGATATGTTGGATTACTACTAAGGAGTTCCATTTATGCTGCCATGAACTGTTCCTTGTCATTGTCAAGAAAATTATCATGGATAGATTGATCTTTAATAGTGTTTGGAACATCAATTGCATCATAACCAAAACTGCTAGAAACATTTGGATCAATGAAAAATGCATCCACAATTTTTCCATAATGGAGAATTTATTCATGTTGATCATCATAAAAATATTTAAAAGTGCTACTATGCCAAGAAGAAATCTGGAATTTTTTTTGAACCAACATCATAAACTATTGTGCATGGAGTGGAAGAATGAAAGGAAATTAGCAGATTTTGGTGCTTCAAAAAACTCATGGGAAAGGGGGCCAATGCCCCATGGAGGGAGCCTCAAAATTTTATTTTGTTTTGGCAGCCTCAATGGAAGATTGTTGCTCTTCTATACCAAGAAGCAAGACTACTACTACAAAACTCTAGTCTACGATCCTAACCTTGTTCCTGGTTCAAAGTGGCAAACTATAGATATCAGACCATTAGGTGATTGCATATGTTGTGTCACAATTCTAGGTTGAATTAATGTTGTCAATCAAATGGTTTTGATTGGGCCTTAAAAGAAAAGGTCAGTGAGAATAGCTGTTCAAAATATATAATTGAATTTTATTCTAATCTGTAGACCTTTGGTGAGAAGGGGGCAAAGTTATATTCTATTTAGAAGGAGTTATTCCAAGATATCATTCAAACTCATCCCAAAATACATGATATGAACTAAAAACAATTGTGCAGCTTCTAATGGTAAAACAGAGAATTGATATTCATAAGCATCAATTTTATTCTTCCATATATATCATTGTGTGGTCAGTAATGTATGGAAGAATCAAATAATTTGTAGTAAGTATAACTGAACACTATGTAAGAAAGTTGATAATCACTAAATAAAATATAATAGATAATTCACAATTCTTATGAATCTGCACTGTGAGCTTAAGGGCTATGCTATGCTATAGGATTGATAATATTGTATTGTGTATCATGGACATTATTACAAGAGGAATTTTGTGGTGCTTCTTCAAAGAGTACAATGCCCAATCTGTTAGTAAGGACACTGAAGGTTGGATTTCTTTATATGCTTCCTACTTTGAAAAACTAAATGAATAAAACCTACACCTCTGCCTTCTCCTTTATAGACTCGGTGGTACAATGAATCTGGACACATGCATAAAAATGCCTTAATTGGAAGTATTACACCCTAACCATAAGTTCCTTCCATTTGACATACACCCTAAATAAACTAATGGGACATACCAATATTTGAAGCATTCCATTCTATTAAACTTTCTAGCACCTTTCAAACTTTCTTTATTGTTTTGGCTTATTCAAGGCATTTTGTCACCTACAGCCATTTGTCTTTTATCTCGATATTGGTGCATCCATGTACTTTGATTTTTGGTGTGGAGATATACTATTTTGAAGGGAACAAGCAAACAAAATTTCATCCAAATTTGATTTTTCATTTGGTAGAAAAACTCCATTTTCACCTACAGCCATTTGTCTTTAATTTCAAAAATTATGCATCAATTTGCTCTAATTTTTGGTAGATATGTTTTTCTTTGTGAATCTGCTGCAATTTCGTTCATAACTTTGATACTTCAAGGGTGACATGACCTTGTTTAGCATGTCATACAACAATATCTCACCCCTGAATTGGATCATTTACGAGCATTTCATTTATTGCTGGTATGGTTTGCCATAAGCAACTTTAGTGCACTTTATGCATACATCTTCAAGTTATTTATTACCCTAATTGTATTGGCATGTATATAAGGCACTAGTCTGCTTGAATGCCACCACTTATATACTGAAAAAACTTTAGACACATCATGTCATTAGTTTGATTCTTGGATTTGCATTTAAAGGGCATATTAGTGATCTTATTTTAGGGATTCCCCCTGTGCTGAAAAAGAACCAATAAAAAGAGAGAGGAACAATTGTGGTGGTGATAGTGGGCATATTTCCTAAATTAGCCTTATGTATTGAATAAAATTTAAAGGAGGCCTTACATGATGCACATGACCTAAGACATGGTATACACTACTATGGAGGAAAATCATTCACCTTTGAGAGGTTGCTTAAGGACGTAGGTCACACATGGCACATTAATAAAGGTCGATTACATACCTTTTCACTGCGTGCTATCCTAGTAAGGTTACCATGTAGACTTTAACCCTAGTCAGATATCAAATTAGGGCACTCCTACCTTGTTGGAGGCACTTCTATGTATCTAGAGGCATATTTCATCTTTGAAAAGGTCTTTTGGGGTTAAGAGCACATTGTTTGAGGAATTTTCTACATATTTTGGAGTAGAGTGCCTTGCATGAAGAGATTCCATGTTGTCTTGGGGGCATCCTCAACCCCTAAGATCAAAGTAAAAATTTCCTTTAGAAGGGTATTCATTAACAGGATCCATTTGGTAAATGAACTCAGGATTGATAATATTGTATTGTGTGTCATGGACATTATTACATGAGGACTTATCAACTGGTTCATTAAACGAGCCTAGTTAACTCGTTGGATGACTTATATTATTTGTATACTAAATTGTTAGATCTATGCTTTTATATTTTCTACAACTACTTTGACACTATGCATGTTGTTTTTATTATTATATATGCATCAAAATATATTAAAATATGTATTTTGTAAAAACGCTACAAAAATATTTTGAAAAGTGTGCTTCCATCTCCCAACATCCTTGAGTGGGATGCATATGAGCACCTTCTTCCTATGCAACCCAAATTTCTTGAGGAGAAATTTCCAGTCTAGAATGAACACATTTAGAGGCTGCACATCCAACCAACAACTTTTTTTCACTCTTGTTGCATCAAGAGAAGAACTTGTTACAACACAACAAGAACGAACACAAAGTGTATATAGTTGGTACTTCATATTCAAAGAACACATAAAGTAAAAAGTAAGTACTCATCAATAATATTGAACGGATACAACTTAAGAAGGTATGCTGAATCAATAATTGACATTTGACTTACCCCATACTTATTAGTACTGAATGTAGAATCCATAGCTATTAAGCTATTATGGGATAACTTCACCATTGTGTCTAACATCCACTATGTTTTAATTCCCATTGTAAAAGGGGCATCTACACCATTGGGCTTTTGGTAAAAGAAGAAATCTTCACAATGCTTGTGATACCAAATATTTACACTCATTTCATCCTTTTGGTGGAGTTGATATTTTCCCTTCGACAATCGATTGTATATGTTTACGATATCCTTCTTGGATAGGAAGAAATCCCTATCCCAAGTTACAGCATCCATGTCAACATGTCTCTAGATGTGGTTTTATAAACTGTATCAATGGGCACTACCAAAGAGAAACAACTCTCTACATAGGCTACAATGTCCCTTGAAAGCCTTGGCCTATGTAAGGTCCTGGCATCACCTGAAGTGTCATGTTGGCCATGACAAGGCCATCCTTCCCCATCATTATGCTCATACATGTTGTAAGTCAATATTTCTATATCGGTATTAACAACCATCACCTTCACAATGAAATGACATTGGCAGCCCCTCTTCTGCACAAATGAGGTCCTGTGTTTAGTGGACTGTTGACCTCTTTTGTCCTCTGGGACAAATGAGCAATGATAACTACACCAAAAAATTGGAGATGTTAGTACATACGAGTGGAAAACACAATTCCAATGCCAACATATGCATAATGCACTTTTGGAATTCTTACAGTTCATATTGCAAAGCAACATTGGCCCTTTTTGTTGGTTTGTTATTATGTTTTCATACAAAAGTACATGGAGTTGCAGGGTTTCCTTCCTCCCTTTGATAAAGTCTTTAACTCTATGTGAAGGAACTAAAGCCATGCGATCAATGCTCATGTTTTCTCGATGAATTTTAGACCAAACTAAGTCTTTACTAGAAAACATGATCATGACTTTCATGTCTTGAACCTCAATATCCATGATCATCTCCCATTTGTATCGCTTGGCCATTTTGTAGCGATGCCTGCAAAATATTCCCATGGGTGAAAGTTATTACTCTTTGAAGTTTACAATGAAAAATGTGTTGATAAAGAAAAATATTAGAATCTCAATTATACTCAAACATAACCATTATTGGAAATAAACCATTGGATACTTTTGTTATGAACTTCTGAAAAGAACTTTTATTTGTACAAATATCTCCTGTCAACAATATCTTGCATGATTAACATTTCCATCCTTACATGGAATCCTGCAAAGGTAAAGCTGGGATCCTACCATTATTTTCACATTATATGGAGTTTTCTCTTGAGGAAATCTGATCACACTTTCCCCGTAAGATATATGAGCACAACTCAAACGATTATAAAATGGGAGGCATTGTCTTAACCATACAATAGACCTAACACATTAAGAGAAAGAGAATAATGTTAAGTGCTACTTGGAGGTTTAAACACAACGCAAGTCAAGAGGAGTTCATTTCTGTAAAAAAAATGCATCCTTCACATAATGGTTGAATTAGTTGATTGGACTTATGGATGGTTCCATGCACTACAAGGCAGTGAGGGAGTGAGGGATTCAAACATGAGTTCATACAATCGTGCCTAATGGTTTAGAGGAGGGATGATTTGTTAGCTTTGAAAATTTGAGAAATGAAATTTCTTATAAAGATTGTAACAATAGACATTGATTTCAATGCTCGTAACTGAATGGATGACAAGTTTTTCTTAGCTAATGTAATTAATCTAAATATTAAAAAAAACATTTTAAATAAGAACTATAGACAAGGTAGTATAAAAGTCACAATAATCTATTAAAACACAAATGAAAGCCATCATATAATTATCTAATAATTACCTAACAATCACATAACAAATTCAAGACACGATTATTGTAGATTACAACTCAACAATTTTGTAGATTATAACTCAGATGACTAAATTGATATGTAAGCCTTTACGCCATCAACCTTATCTCTTCTATTATCAATATTGTTGACAACGGCTAGAGAGCGTTATCTTTTTATGGTATTAGTTGTAGTTTCACTGTCAAATTTCTTCATTTTGGAAAAGATGGTTGGATCATAGAAAAGTAACACACCAATTATCAATAACTAATAGAGGAAATGGATAAGCTCAGAATTTTAAAAAATAATTTGAATTTAAAAAAGTAGAATAGATTTTCTGAATTTCAATTTTTTTTGTATCAGTGGTATTTACATTTTTATGCATTTTAGAAAAGATAACCCATCGTTAAAAAAGAAACATCAATTTTGAATGAATAAAAACACATACAGGTAAATTTTGCTAATCTTGATTAATCTAAAAATGTTCTTCCACGTTGTTTGAACCACTCGCTGTCAAGTCAAACTGCAACCATGCCTTTCACGTTGTTTGAACCACTGGCAGGGCTTTGTTTGAATAGGGGAGCAGAGCTTTGGGTTTCGAATGGGATGGATTTGGTGGCGTAGGGCCTGAACGGGAGGCCATGCATGGAATGCATGCGGTGGGCCCTCCAAACTCAAGTCAACGATTTTACCCAACATTAGAATACTTTTTTAACTATCATGATCTCCTCCGAAAATGCCCCTATCGGTCTAGGGTGAGCCCCATTCCTCGGTCCCACAAGATCCTGATCCTTGTCGCCTCTGCCTAAACGTCCTATTATCCCTTGCATTTAATCATATACTCCTAGTTGGTGACTCCTCCACCCTCCCCACTATGCTCTCCATTCACTGTGAACTCGAATCCCTAGCGTTAGACTGCTCTAACATCTCTCGGACTGCACCCACTCTGCCAGAGCTGCTGCAAAGTCCAACCTCGCTTGGGTTGCACCACCAGAGGTAAGTCCATCCCATGATGCTATGATCTATTGTAGTCAACACCTCAAGGTTGCCTGCAAGTCAGGATATGACTAACACCTTGAAAACATCACTTCCTTTGTTTGATCTCCATACTATACTCTTACTCCTTCAGTCATGTATCTAGCATCTCTCCCAAAATATTTAACTTAAAAGTAGAGAAAGGTGAATATTCATTTAGATAACGTTTTCAGAATACCGAGACCTAAAGATTAGGTATTGAAATGGTGATAAGGTCACATAAAGAAAATTTGTTTTTCTTTAGGCCCGACAAGAAAAGAGGACATTAAGGTCATCGGTCACCTCAAGGGTAGAGACAACCTCGACCTTGTCAGTGGCTGAATGAAAAAACCAATGACAATGGCCTTGAGCATTAACGATGTCGGTTAACGAAGTAGTCCAACGCCGGGCGAAATCGTCGAAGTGTTAGACTACTCCATTATCATTATATATCATTTCTATTATTATTAGCTACATTTCTATTACTTACATTTGTAAGTGGTTTGTTATTGTCATTGGTAATTGGGTTGTTGTTGTCATTAGCAATCATGTACTATTTATTGGCATTATCTATGTGTGAATTCCATAACCCTAGCCTAAATTTGCCATTAATTCCATGTTAAATGCCCATCTGCATGACTTTGCCTCTAACGACATCCATACTTTCTGAATATCTTTATGAAATTTCAACCATCAATCCTTTTTAGGATTCCAATTTCTTTACCATCTCAACAGCTTCATCATTAGAAATCCATATGACTTCATCAAGTATGTCTTCATCCAAATTATATGGAACAATTTTGAGAGAGTCTAGCCTTCCGCTCGACACTATGTTATTCTTGGTTAGCTCCATGCCACTACTCTTATTGTCTGGATTTTTCCTTTCAAATATCAACTAACACCCATAATTGTTACTCCATTTCCTGTTCCGGTGATTAATATGTCAAAATCCCCTCTTTGGTTTCCACTCTGTAAACACTAGCATGATGGTCAAGAAAAGGTTTCTATAGATTTTTTTTTAACTTTTACACTAGTGCATAAGGTGACCTTCAGATGATCACTAATATTCAAGTCCTGTAAGTTCTCAATCATTTTCCTTGATAATCAATTTGCAGGATCTCCAACTCGCTTCTTCTCTAAGGTCATTCCAATATGACCATTCCTTCATTGTAAATTCTCCAATTTAGCGTCCAAGAGATCTTCATAATAAACAAATCCAGTTGCTACTCATCACTTCATCTCAAAATTAGTTCCTCTGTAAGATTTATTCATGACACTCGATAAGGTATGAGGATGCTTTTAACATTTACACTTGGATGCTTCGTCTTGATAGCTAACAGGTCTAAGTATCTTCCTTTGACACTTGACTTACATCTTAGTTTGCACCTTCACAGTTGGTCAATGCACTATATGACATATGACAAGTAGCACATAAGAATTTAGTAGGATCTTCCTTGGGCGATGTGAGCATTTATCCATCTCAAATGCTTTTCTCATCTCCTTTCACTAGAATTAAGCTATAAAACATTGTTGGTTTAGTGCTTATATAACATTTGGGAGAACTGTTATAGTTGCGCTAAGTTCTGTGGCCCATGGGATCTCCTTTAGTGCCATCAAGAATACTTTTACCCATAATACTTGTCACTATTGGTATTTGAATGCATGATGCATTTTGTTTAAATCATGGGAATTATTCCACATGAATGGAGTTTTAAACATAGGTATATGTGCATTGAACCAACATGTTGAGCATACCACATTCATTGGAATTCCCCCTTGGCATTTAGTGTGAGAGCTTTGAAAAATGGAGGTAGGGATCTTGAGCTCAGATTCTAGCTTAGAGGTATGGGCTTGGATATCAACACCCAAATGAAGTTTTACAAAATGACAAAACTAAAGACGAAAATTATGGATTTAATATAAAGCTTGGGTTTGACATATAGAAGGGCATTTTTTATTCGACTTGTGGAGAAACAACCAAACGGAGAAGGACGATGTCCAAAGTTCCAAACCATATATTTTTGGTTTGACATAACTTTGTTTGACTCATAAACAAAACCTGACCCAATTTAATTTTTACCAAACATTTCAAACAGAAAATAATAAACTAAATGATGGCAGGTGCAAATTAAAAAGTAGTAATAAAAACCCTTTTATTTTGTACTAATATCGTGGCATATGAATTAGATCTTCAATTTAGACATTGGAGTTTGGGTTGGGTAAAATATCGCCACTCGCTTGTTTTATATTAAATATGAAATCATAATAATAATCTTTAAAAAGAGTTTATATTTAAAATAAAATAATATATTCTTTAATTTAAGTAAGATTAGGTAAAACTTAAAAAGGCAACTTTTGAAACTTCAAATGGAGAGGGGAAAAATAAGTGAGAGTTTGAATTTTGAAAAATAAAGACATAATGAGACTTACCAGGCTAAGATTTGGTAGTGACAGGATTTGACAAACTTTGGGAAAAGATTAGAGGCTTGGAAAAAATTTAGCGAAATTGACACAAACCTGACGAAAGGTCAACAAAATTGATGGAATTACTTTGGATTTGATGGGAAGATGACTAAATCCTAGACAAACATCGAAGCCAATGCAACATTAGAATGTAGGATGTCAAGATTCAAGTAGCAGGTCCATTACATGTATACAACTTTTTGCTTCTAGAATTTCCCATGGTGAACACTTTTTGAAAATCCATTGATTTTGTTGCTTGACGCTGAAAGTTTTGATGAGGCAGAATCTGGTACCAACTTCTAGCTATGGCTGGGGATGGAGTCCTCCCTGTGAGGCTACAAGAACCAACAAGCCAAGTGCCTTTCTTTTCCATCATTGCAACCTCTCTCCCTACAACTCATTTTGCTCATATGGAGAAAAACACTCTTCAACATGAAACCAACCACAAAATACAAACCAACCTTTCCTGCAACTGAAAACTGAAAATAGAAGTATCATTCTCCACTATGTTTTCTTTCGATTTCATTCTTGCAAATTGTACCCCTTTTCATGCATGGATATCACTTCTACTCCTTATTGAAAACTGGAAATACTGACACACCGAAAAACATACTGCAACAAACTTAAATTGAAGCTAAATTATTGCATGGAAAGATTATTTATATACAACACCTAATCTAACCAGCTCAAGTATTTAATCAAGTAATATCAGATTGTCATTGTAACCATGCCAACAACTGTATCATACACTAAATTTCCTCCATGCCATTAATCGGAAAAAATAAAATTCTAGACAATGGAAAATCATTATAAATGGAAGTTCATAGAAATCATGGACAACTATATCTTTTTGTTGTTCAAAAGAAATAATCAATTTTTGTGTATTTTCATCTCCCACTGCTCCATGGCTTCTCATTTCAACTTCTCGTTCAAGACTGGAAACTAGCGGCTCAATGATATCTACAATCTGTTGGTCATAGTTTGGTTAGAAAGAAAACATGCTCAAACACTCCTCCTATGACTCATTCAAAAATATCATATGTTGGATTACTACTAAGGAGTTTCATTCATGCTGCCATTAACTGTTCGTTGTCATTGTCAAGATAATAATCATGGATAGATTGATCTTTAATAGTTTTTGGAACATCAATTGCATCATAACCAAAACTGCTAGAAACATTTGAACCAATGAAAAATGCATCCACAATTTTTCCATTATGGAGAATTTACTCATGTTGATCATCATAAAAATCTTTAAAACTGCTACTATGGCAAGAAGAAATCTGGAATTTTTTTTGAACCAACATCATAAACTATTGTGCATGGAGTGGAAGAATGAAAGGAAATTAGCATATTTTGATGCTTCAAACAACTCATGGGAAAAGGTGCCAGTGCCCCATGGAGGGAGCCTCAAAATTTTATTTTGTTTTGGCAGCCTCAATGGAAGATTGTTGCTCTTCTCTACCAAGAAGGAAGACTACTACTACAAAACTCTAGTCTGCGACCCTAACCTTGTTCCTGGTTCAAAGTGGCAGACTATAGATATTAGACCATTGGGTGCTTGCATATGTTGTGTCACAATCCTAGGTTGAATTAATGTTGTCAATCAAATGGTTTTGATTAGGCCTTAAAAAAAAAGGTCAGTGAGAATAGCTGTTCAAAATATATAATTGAATTTTATTCTAATCTGTAGACTTTTGGTGGGAAGGGGGCAGAGTTATATTCTATTTAGAAGGAATTATTCCAAGATATCATTCAAACTCATCCCAAAATACATGATCTGAACTAAAAACAATTGTGCAGCTTCTAATGGAAAAACAGAGAATTGATATTCATAAGCATCAATTTTATTCTTCCATATATATCATTGTGTGGTTAGCAATGTATGGAAGAATCAAAACATTTGTTCCAAGTATAACTGAACACTATGTAAGAAAGTTGATAATCACTGAATAAAATATAATAGATAATTCACAATTCTTATGGATCTGCACTCTGAGCTTAAGGACTATGTTATGTTATAGGCAGCTTATGGAGCCTAGCTGATTTGATGATAGGTTGGTTTGTTAGTAGCAAAGGCTTATAAACCATCCAACCAAAATATCACTTTAAAGGTAACTGGTTGGTTTGCAACTAAGTCCATTCACATTATGGGGATGAGCATTGTGTTAAGGCATAGGTGGGATATGGATCCCATAATATTTAATCATAGAGTGGTTGGTTGGTAGTGTAGTCTCATAACAACCTTTCATCATAACATCAGTTTCAGAAATTGATTACCCCAGTCAAGATCATTCCAATGCTTTACTAGTCAATATCCAAGTTCAATAATACTGTCCATATCATAATAATTAACCCCATTTCATAAATTTTGGTTTTGTTTTATACTGTCCACAATTGAGAATAATAATTTTGTAGCCTTAAGTTGTTAGCTGTATTAGGGAACTCTTTAAAATGAGTCCTTAACAATTGCAATTTATTTTATATAATAGCCAATTTGTAAGATACAGTGTATTGCACCTTTCTGCAAGTCAATGGCATTCTCAGACTGAGGCATGAATTGGTCTAATGATTATAAGTATGCATAAAGGATACAACCAAATAACTGACCCCAAAATTCTAAACACCTCCATATTGGTCATGAAATATACCTTTGACGAGATGACTACATGTTGTCATATTATCTTTGTACATAACAAATCCAATATCTATGTGAAAAGTATTTAAAGATTATAATGGATACTAAATATTGGTTTTATGATGCCACTTATCCATAGTTGGGCTTCAACTGAAATAATTTGTTAGTTTTACAAAGAGAGCTTAAATAGATGGAACCATGGTAAATGAGCTCCAAAGGTGGTCAATAGCCCAATTCTGAGCAAGATGGAGGAATGTCCGTTGATATTGTCAAGGTTATGAAGTGTTGCAAGAGAAAGTGAAACCATTATTCAGTTAAATTTTTAAATGAAGACAATGCTCTTAGTTAGAAAAACATTGTCAAGTTATGAATCTTTAAATGAGAACATTGCCATATAAAAGATGGATGCAGTTTTCCCACAAAATCAGAATTCAGAATTATATAACTACAAAATTTTAAGAACTACGAGACGAATAATGTTAGTTGGGATAAGCTTTATTAAGTATTAGAAAAAATTCATGTTGTTAGTAAGGATAAATTTGTTAAACTGTTGTTTCTTAACAACTAATTCAACTCATTGTCCAGCCTATATAAATGTGCTTAAACATTATGAAGGGAGCTTTTACAAAGGTGAATTTTGTGGTGCTTCTTCAAAGAGTACTTATAAAGTTGTTAAAGTGTTGTTTCTTAACAACTAATTTAACTAATTGTCCAGCCTATATTAATGTGCTTAAACATTATGAAGGGAGCTTTTCCGAATGTGAATTTTGTGGTGCTTCTTCAAAGAGTACAATGGCCAATCTGTTAGTAAGGAAACTGAAGGTTGGATTTCTTTATATGCTTCTTACTTTGAAAAACAAAATGAATAAAACCTATACCTCTACCTTCTCCTTTATAGACTAGATGCTACAATGAATCTAGACACATGCACAACAATGCCTTAACTAGAAGTATTACACCCTAACCCTAAGTTCCTTCTATTTGACATACACCCTAAATCAACTAATGGGACATACCAATATTTGAAGCATTCCATTCTATTAAACTTTCTATCACCTTTCAAACTTTATTTATTGTTTTGGATTATTCAAGGCACTTTCATTTATATACATAAGCATTCCATTCTATTAAACTTTCTATCACCTTTCAAACTTTATTTATTGTTTTGGATTATTCAAGGCACTTTCATTTATATACACAAACATTTATGAGGACATATTTTTTGCATTTTTATTGCAGAAAGATCATGAAGGAAACTTAAAATTGATTTCTTTCGTGGCAAAGAATGTAAAACACAATAGTTGAACCATTTTGAAGTATAAAAACATGGCTTCAAGTTGGATTTATTGATAGCCTCTCACATGTGTTTGTTGTAACATAACCACCCTTTTTATAGGAGTTAATAGCTTTCAAAGCCTTGGCAAATGAAAGTGTGTTGACTACTCAACTGTCCATTTTTTACCAATGGTTTATGTCCATCAATATACTGATATAAAGAATTAAAATAGATATGAGAGCTGACTTTAAAACACCAAATGGCATATGAAAGTTGAAACCTCAAAATGTAGAATGACTAATTTTTTAGTAGTCAATTGTCAAAACTTGAAATTGACATATCTCAAAAATGGCTCATCCAAATCACATAAAATTTGGCATGAATAAGCATTGTACTGAGATGAACAGCCTCTATAAATTTCATGTCACTCTGTTGCATGGGTTTCGAGAAATTGACCACCGTAACCTAAAGCCAATTTGTATTTATCTCGATATCAGTGCATCCATTTACTATGATTTTTGGTGTGGAGATGTACTATATTGAAGGGAACAAGCACACACAATTTCAGTCCAAACTGATATGTCATTTGGGAGAAAAACTCCATTGTCACCTACAGCCATTTGTCTTTTATCTCAATATTGGTGCATCCATTTACTCTGATTTTTTGTGCGGAGATGTACTATTTTGAAGGGAAAAAACACACAAAATTTCATCCAAAATAGATTTTTCATTTGACAGAAAAACCCCATTTTCACCTACAGCCATTTGTCTTTAATTTCAAAAATTGTGCATCAATTTGCTCTGATTTTTGGTAGATATGTTGTTCTTTGTGAATCCGCTGCAATTTCGTTCATAACTTTGATACTTAAAGGTTGAAATGACCTTGTTTAGCATGCCATACAACAATAGCTCACCCCTGAATTGGATCATTTATGAGCATTTCATTTATTGCTGGTAGGGTTTGCCATAAGCAACTTTACTGCACTTTCTACATGCATCTTCAAGTTCTTTATTGCCCTAATTGCATTGACCTATATATAAGACACTAGTCTACTTGAATGCCACCACTTATATGCTGAAAAACCTTTAGACACATCATGTCATTAATTTGATTCTTGGATTTGCATTTAAAGGGCATATTAGTGATCTTATTTTAGGGATTCCCCCTGTGCTGGAAAAGAACCAGCAAAAAGAGAGAGGAACAATTGTGGTGGTGACAATGGGCAGCATTCATAAGTTAGCCTTGTGTATTGAAGGAAGATTTAAAGGAGGCCTTACATGATGCACACGACCTAAGACATGGTATACACTACTATGGAGGAAAATCATTCACCTTGGAGAGGTTGCTTAATGACGTAGGTCACACATGGCACATAAATCAAGGTTGATTACATACATTTTCGATGAGTGCTAGCCCAAGAGGGTTACCATGTGGACCTTAACCCCAGTAAGAGCATATTGTTTGAGGAAATTTTCTACATATTTTGGAGTAGATTTCCTTGCATAAGGAGATTCCATGTTGTCTTGGGGGCATCCTCAACCCCTAAGATCAAAGTCAAAATTTCCTTTAGAAGGGGATTCATTAACAGGATCCACAAGGTAAATGAACTAAGGATTGATAATATTGTATTGTTTGTCATGGACATTATTACATGAGGAATTTTGTGTTGCTTCTTCAATGAGTACAATGGCCAATCTGTTAGTAAGAAACTGGAGGTTGGATTTCTTTACATGCTTACTACTTTGAAAAACTAAATGAATAAAACCTACACCTATGCCTTCTCCTTTATAGACTCGATGGTACAATGAATCTGGACACATGCACAATAATGCCTTAATTGGAACTTGGAAGTATTACACCCTAACTCTAAGTTCCTTCCATTTGACATACACCCTAAATCAACTAATGGGACATACCAATATTTAAAGGATTCCATTCTATTAAACTTTCTAGCACCTTTCAAACTTTCTTTATTGTTTTGGATTATTCAAAGCACTTTCATTTATATACAAAAGCATTCCATTCTATTAAACTTTCTATCACCTTTCAAACTTTATTTATTGTTTTGGATTATTCAAGGCATTTTCATTTATATACACAAACATTTATGAGGACATAATTTTTGCATTTTTATTGCAGTAAGATCATGAAGGAAACTTGAAATTGATTTATTTCGTGGGAAAGAATGTAAAACACAAGTGTTGAACCATTTTGAAATATAAAAACATGGCTTCTCTTTTATTAATAGTTGGAACTATTTTGACATTATACCTAAGGTCACAAAGATTAGGTTTTTGTACCTACACCCCCCTTAGTTGCTACATTGAATCAAATAGATTTGAATTATAGTAGATGCTCCAAGTGAACTTTGCATATGCAAGAGCATGAAAATGAAATTAGGCCTACGAAAAAAATGAATGGAATCAAGTTGGATTTATTGATAACCTAACACATGTGTTTGTTGTAACATAAACACCCTTTTTATACAAGTTAATAGCTTTCAAAGCCTTGGAAAATGAAAGTGTGTTGGCTACTCAACTGTCCATATGTTACCAATGGTTTATGTCCATTGAACATGGATGCTCCAAGTGAACTTTGCATATGCAAGAGCATGAAGTTGAAATTAGGCCTATGAAAACAATGAATGGACTCAAGTTGGCTTTATTGATAACCTATCACATGTGTTTGTTGTAACATAATCACCCTTTTTATAGGAGTTAATAGCTTTCAAAGCCTTGGCAAATGAAAGTGTGTTGGCTACTCAACTGTCCATTTTTTACCAATGGTTTATGTCCATCAATCTACTGATATAAAGAATTAAAATAGATATGAGAGCTGACTTTAAAACCCCAAATGGCATATGAAACCTCAAAATGTAGATTGACTAATTTTTTAGCACTCGATTTGTCAAAAACTTGAAATTGACATATCACAAAAATTGCTCATCCATATCAGATGAAATTTGGCATGAATAAGCATTGTACTGAGATGAACAACCTATATAAATTTCACGTCACTCCATTGCATGGATTTGGAGAAATTGACCACCGTAACCTATAGGAAATTTGTATTTTTCCTGATATCGGTGCATCCATTTACTCTGATTTTTGGTGTGGAGATGTACTATATTGAAGGGAACAAGCACACAAAAATTCAGCCAAAACTAATTTGTCATTTGGGAGAAAAACTCCATTGTCACCTACAACCATTTGTCTTTTATCTCGATATTGATGCATCCATTTACTCTGATTTTTGGTGTGGAGATATACTATTTTGAAGGGAACAAGCAAACAAAATTTCATCCAAAATCGATTTTTCATTTGGTAGAAAAACTCCATTTTCACCGACAGCCATTTGTCTTTAATTTCAAAAATTGTGCATCAATTTGCTCTGATTTTTGGTAGATATGTTTTTCTTTGTGAATCCGCTGCAATTTTGTTCATAACTTTGATCCTTCAAGGTTGAAATGACCTTGTTTAGCATGTCATACAACAATAGCTCACCCCTGAATTGGATCATTTATGAGTATTTCATTTATTGCTGGTGGGGTTTGCCATAAGCAACTTTACTGCACTTTATAGATACATCTTCAAGTTCTTTATTACCCTAATTGCATTGGCCTGTATATAAGGCACTAGTCTGCTTGAATACCACCATTTATATACTGAAAAACCTTTAGACACATCATGTCATTAATTTGATTCTTGGATTTGCATTTAAAGGGCATATTAGTGATCTTATTTTAGGGATTCCCCCTTTGCTGAAAAAGAACCAGTAAAAAGAGAGATGAGCAATTGTGGTGGTGACAGTGGGCATGATTTCTAAATTAGCCTTGTGTATTGAAGGAAAATTTAAAGGAGGCCTTACATGATGCACATGACCTAAGACATGGTATATACTACTATGGAGGAAAATCATTCACCTTGGAGAGGTTGCTTAAGGACGTAGGTCACACATGGCACATAATTCAAGGTCGATTACATACCTTTTCGATGCGTGCCAGCCCAGTAAGGTTACCATGTGGACCTTAACCCCAGTCAAATATCAAATTAGGGCACTCCTACCTTGTTGGAGGCACTTCTATGTATCTGGAGGCATATTTCATCTTTGAAAAGGTCTTTTCGGGTTAAGAGCACATTATTTGAGGAGTTTTCTACATATTTTGGAGTATATTGCCTTGCATGAAGAGATTCCATGTTGTCTTGGGGGCATCCTCAACCCCTAAGATCAAAGTAAAAATTTCCTTTAGAAGGGGATTCATTAACAGGATCCATGAGGTAAATGAACTGAGGATTTATAATATTGTATTGTGTATCATAGAAATTATTACATGAGGTCTTATCAATAGGTTCGTTAAACGAGTCTGGTTAACTCATTGAATGACTCATATTATTTGTATACTAAATTTTTAGATCTATGCTTTCATATTTTCTACAACTATTTTGACACTATGCATGTTGTTATTATTATTATATATACATCAAAATATATTAAAATATGTATTTTGTAAAAACGCTACCAAAAGCTTTTGAAAATTGTGCTTCCATCTCCCAACATCCTTGAGTGGGATGCATATGAGAACCTTCTTCCTATGCAACCCAAATTTCTTGAGGAGAAATTTCCAGCCTAGAATAAACACATTTAGAGGCTGCACATACAGCCAACAAGTTGTTTTCACTCTTTTTGCATCAAGACAAGAACTATTTACAACACAACAAGAACTGCAAGAATTAAATCATGTAACTGGTAAAATGTAGAGCACCAATTTAGTAAATTGTATGGGTAAACAATATGGTAGAAGGAGGTCTGCATGCAAGTAAGCCTGTGATAATTGAGGTTATGTAGTTACCTTCATGTAAATCAAATGATGGGTGTTGCGAGGAATTCAAGACCTTTTACCTATGAGAATAACAGGAAGTCCAAGTGCTTTGTGGAATAATGTTAGCATAGTTGAATATTACACGATGTTGTTTACAAAACAAATTCAAACCGAGAGATGATAGACATGATATTGTTCGTCTGTTTTGTAATTTATTTTAAATATGGTAGATTCGGTTCAACTTTAAATTATGGTGTATCTTGGTGGTTTGGAGGAATGATTATTATCCTTGCCACCAAGGTTCAATTCTTTTAGGTAACATTATTCTCTTGTTGAGCTCCTATGTAATGATTGAGTGCATTATGTAAAGTGGTCATACCTTGACTCTCTGGAATAGCAAAAAAGGGGGGAAAATTATCCCTAAATGGGGTTCCCTTTGAAAAAATAATGATAAATTATTTCCTTCCATGTTTCATAGAAAAATTGGGATATTTTATTTATTAGTTTAATTCATTCTATGTTACCTCCACTTGCTCTTCCCCAAGTTAAATTGAAGTTACTTTCTTTTAAATTTTACTTTTTTAACTTAACATCAAAGAGTACGACTCTGACTGAATTGAACCTGCAGAATATTTGAGTTATAAATTCCCTGCAGTGCCATTTGTGCTGTTATAAATGATAAACATAATTAAAGGAGAGAAGAGTTGGAGATTAAGATGCTAAAGAGAGAAGATACATCTGAGTAATATAGGTCATTTGACAACCCATTTGATAATTGTCAAGACAAACCTTAATTCACCCTAAACAACTTGTCTAAAAATGTGCATTCATTAAAGTCAAGGCCACCATATGAGTAAGATGATATCAAATTAAATCTATATTGGACTCTCAAAAAACTGTGAACATGGATAGATTTTCAGACACACACCATACACATGGAGTGAACATGGATATATTTTCAAACTCAAGATACCTCCTCTATCATAAAGAAAATGCGGCAAAGAGGTAGACACATTGAAAAGTATAGAATAATTAGTAGATTGTAAATTGAGACATATACCAGTCCTATTTTCTAGTCACATGGGAAGAGGCCATTCAAATCCAGTATTTAGGGAGACCACGAAAAAACATTTATTTGTAGATGTAAAATTAGACAGCAAATAAAGAGAACAATATGGTGCATTTTTACCAATCCATATCAAACCTACTAATGCATATAGCTAACTACAAAAGATACTCCAGTCATGCCTAATATTTTTGCATGACATTTTGGCCCTATTGCTACAGCCACAGTTGTATCTGAACTTTGTCCTACTTCTATAGGAATTAATGGCATATCTAAATCATCAAAGCCTAAGGAAGATAATATTTTTTGGAAAATCTGGAAGAGGCATTTTTGACCCATTGAAAAACTGAGTGGATCCATCCTGATTCCTAACAATGAAAAGTCAAAATATTAGATTTATAAGTCCAAGGTAGAATGCAAGGTATAAATGATAAAAATACATTGTTATTCTGATAAACTCTTCTAGCTCAAATCTCACCAGAAAATCTTCATGCAGCATGAATAATTTAGCTTGTAGTTCTTGCAAGTAAAAAAGTACCTGTCAGGGCATGCTACTTGGATGGCCTTGGCTTGTCCCCATGGTTATGGATTGTTTCATCACTGCAAACAACAACACAACAATTGTTATAGAATAGTGATGCTTAAGTACACTAATTCAAAACCATTACTCTAATCAAGCTATGAAACTAACCTGGATCCACACTACTAAGAAAAACACTACTAAGATTTTGTTCCCTTACGAATCTTATCATCAGCAACCTAGTTCTTGTGGAAATAGTCTAAGAAATTATGCTCATCTACAAATTTGTTGAAAAAGGTATTGATTGCATCATCCACTTCAACATTGAGAGTGTCTAGCCGATTCATTCACTAAACATCTCATTCGTTTTTTTTGTATTTGTGGCTATCCGATTCACATTTTTTAACCATGCCCTCCGAACATGCCAAATACACAATATTACAACACACCCTGTAATCCTCCTACCATAATTAGTGCACTTTAGTGTGACATTCTTATAATAAACATAAGTTTCATAAAACCTAACAAAAGTGAAGCTACCTCAATGCTCTAATTTCAGCCAATGCATCATCAACCATGAAGGCATTAACTTTCCAATCAATACGGATATGGTGACACTTGTGCATGAGATGCTCCAACCACAGTGCAATATCCTCTGATGTGTTACATGATGCTACCACCCATGCAACTGGAAAACCACTTTGTTGTTCATCAAATGCCACCAGTGTATATAGTTGGTACTTCATATTCAAAGAACACATGAAGTAAAAAATAAGTACTCATCAATAATATTGAATGGATACAACTTAAGAAGGTATGCTGAATCAATAATTGACATTTGACTTACCCCATACTTATTAGTACTGAATGTAGAATCCATAGCTATTAAGCTATTATGGGATAACTTCACCATTGTGTCTAACATCCACTTTGTTTGAATTCCCATTATAAAAGGGACCTTTGCACCATTGGACTTTTGGTAAAAGAAGAAATATTCACAATGCTTGTGATATCAAAGATTTACACTCATTTCACCCTTTTGGTGGAGTTGATCATTTCCCTTCAACAACCGATTGTATATGTTTACAATATCCCTCTTGGATAGGAAGAAATCCCTATCACGAGTTACAGCATCCATGTCAACATGTCTCTGGATGTGGATTTTATAAACTGTATCAATGGGCACTCCCAAAGAGAAACAACTCTCTACATAGGATACAATGTCCCTTGAAAGCCTTGGCCTATGCAAGGTCCTGGCATCACCTAAAGTGTCATGTTGGCCATGACAAGGCCATCCTTCCCCATCCTCATGCTCATACATGTTGTAAGTCAATATTGCTATATCGAGATTATCAACCATCACCTTCACAATGAAATGACATTGGCAGCCCCTCTTCTGCACAAACGAGGTCCTGTGTTTAATGGATTGCTGACCTCTTTTGTCCTCTGGGCCAAATGAGCAATGATAACTACACAAAAGAATTGGAGATATTAGTACATACGAGTGGAAAATGCAATTCCAATGCCAACATATACATAATGCACTTTTGAAATTCTTACAGTTCATATTGCAAAGCAACACTGGCCCTTTTTGCTGGTTTCTTATTATGTTTTCGTACAAAAGTACATGGAGCTGCAGTGTTTCCTTCCTCCCTTTTGATAAAATCTACAACTCTATGTGAAGGAACTAAAGCCACGCAATCAATGCTCATGTTTTCTCGATGAATTTCAGACCAAACTAAGTCTTTACTAGAAAACATGATCATGCCTTTCATATCTTGAACCTCAAGATCCATGATCATCCCCCATTTGTATCGCTTGGCCATCTTATACCGATTCCTGCAAAATATTCCCATGGGTAAAAGTTATTACTCTTTGAAGTTTACAATGAAAAATGTGTTGATAAAGCAAAATATTAGAAGAATTTTGATTTGTGCAGACATCTCCTGTCAACAATTATCTTGCATGGTTAACATTTCCATCCTTACATGGGATCCTACAAAGGTAAAGTTGGGATCCTACCATTCTTTTCACATTATATAGAGTTTTCTCTTGAACAAATCCCATCACACTTTCCCCGTAAGATAAATAAGCACAACTCAAATGATTATAAAATGGGGGGCATTGTCTTAACCATACAATAGACCTAACACTTTAAGAGAAAGAGAATAATGTTAAGTTCTACTTGAAGGTTTAAACACAACGCAAGTCAAGAGGAGTTCATTTCTGTAAAAAAAAATGCATCCTTCACACAATAGTTGAATTAGTTGATTGGACTTATGGATGGTTCCATGCACTACAAGGCATTGAGGGAGTGAGGGATTCAAACATGAGTTCATACAATCATTCCTGATGGTTTGGAGGAGGGATGATTTGTTAGCTTTGAATATTTGCGAATTGAAATTTCTTATAACAATTGTAACAATAGACACTGATTTCAATGCTCATAACTGAATGGATGACAAGTTTTTCTTAGCTAATGAAATTAATCTAAATATTATAAAAAACATTTTATATAAGAACTATTGACAATATAATCTAAAAGTCACAATAATCTATTAAAACACAAATGAAATCCATCATATCATCATCTAATAATTACCTAACAATCACATAACAAATTCAAGACACGATTATTATAGATTACAACTCAACAATTTTGTAGATTATCTAAAAAAATTTCCTCAACAATTTTGTAGATTATCTAAAAAAATTTCCTCAACAATTTTGTAGATTATAACTTAAATGACTAAATTGATATGTAAGCCTTTACGCCATCAACCTTATCTCTTCTCTTATCAATATTGTTGACAACGGCTAGGGTGCGTTATCTTTTTATGGTATTAGTTGTAGTTTCACTGTCCAATTTCTTCATTTTGGAAAAGATGGTTGGATCATAGAAAAGTAACACAACAATTATCAATAACTAACAGAGGAAATGGTTTAGCTCCGAATTTTAAAAAATAATTTGAATTTAAAAAAGTAGAATAGATTTTTTGAATTTCAATTTTTTTTTGTATGAGTGGTATTTACATTTTTATGCATTTTATGAAAGATAACCCATCATTAAAAAAGAAACAACAATTTTGAATGAATAATCTTGATAATCTTGAATGAAGAAACATCAATTTTGAATGAAGAAACATCAATTTTGATAATCTTGATTAATCTGAAAATGTTCTTCAACGCTGAAGTCAAACTGCAACCAAGCCTTTCATGTTGTTTGAACCACTGGTAGAGCTTTGTTTGAACAGGGGAGCAGAGCTTTGGGTTTCGAATGGGATGGAGTTGGTGGCGTAGGGCCTGAACGGCAGGCCATGCATGGAATGCATGCGGTGGAACCTCCAAACTCAAGTCCCAGTGACGGTGAGGGCGATGGTTGGAAATATTTCAACCGGAAAGAATTGACGATGACCAAGTTTGCGATGGTCGAAAATCTTTCAACCTGAAAAAATTGACGGTAACCGAGTTTAGACACAAAACATCAACTCGGTAGACTACTCCTTTGTGAAAATACATCCTCTCAAACTGTGCTTTTTTAGAGGTGGTGCTAATGGAAACATTTTGGAATTTCTATTTATTCAAATATAGATTATATATTTTGTTTTAATTTATTGAAATTTAAATTATATAAATTTTTAGTCAAATTGTGTTTTTTACAAGTACAAAAGGAAGCATTGTGAAATATCTCTATATAAATGGTGTCTATTGGCCAAAACAAGAACATATAAAAATCAATTAATATGTTTATAAAACTCATGACATGAAAAAATGTGTTGCATTGTTTCTATAAACTATGCTAAAATAAATGGTTAATAGTGTAATTTTGTTCATTTTTGTTTAATTTTGTCATGGATGTAATTATCATTAGGAGTAGTCTAACTCTTCAACGATTTTACCCAACATTAGAATACTTCATTAACGGTCACGATCTCCTCCGGTAATGCCCCTCTTGGTCTCGGGTGAGTGCCATTCCTCGGTCCCACAAGATCCCGATCCCTATCGCCTCTGCCTAGAAATCCTACTATCCCTTGCATTTAATCATATACTCCTGGTTGGTGACTCCTCCACCCTCCCCACTATGCTCTCCATCCGCTGTGAACTCGACTCCCTCCAAGTGTTAGACTGCTCCAACATCGCTTGGACTGCACCCACTCTGCCAGAGCTGCTGCAAATTCCAACCTCGCTTGGGTCGCACCACCAGAGGTAAGCCCATCCCATGATGCTATGATCTGTTGTAGTCAACACCTCAAGGTTTCCTGCAAGTCCAGGAGATGACTAACAATTTGAAAACATCACTTCCTTCATCTGATATCCATACTATACTCTTACTCCTTTAGTCATGTATCTAACATCTCTCCCAAACTCTTTAAATTAAAAGCAGAGAAAGGTGAATATTCATTTAGACAACATTTGCAGAATCATTGAGACCTAAAGATTAGGTATTGAAATGGCGGTAAGGTCACAGAAAGAAAATTTGTTTTTCTTTAGGCCCGACAAGAAAAGAGGACATTAAGGCCATCGATTACATCAACAGTAGAGACAACCTCGAACTTGCAAGTGGCTGAATGAAAAAACCAACGACAATGGCCTTGAGCGTTAACGACGTCGGTTAACGGAGTAGTCCAATGCCGAGCGAAATTGTCGAAGCGTTAAACTACTCCATTATCATTATATATCATTTCCATTATTATTAGCTACATTTCTATTACTTACATTTGTAAGTGGTTTGTTATTGTCATTGGTAATTGGGTTGTTGTTGTCATTAGCAATCATGGACTATTTATTGGCATTATTTATGTGTGAATGTCATAAACCTAGCCTAATTTTCCATTAATTCCATGTTAAATTCCCATGTGCATGACTTTGCCTTTAACTACATCAATCCTTTTTAGAATTCCATGAATTGCTTTACCATCTAAAAAACTTCATCATTAGAAATCCATATGACTTCATCAAGTATGTCTTCATCCAAATTATATGGAACAAAACCTACACCAATGTTTGAATTTTGAGAGGGTCTAGCCTTCCACTCGACACTATGGTACTCTTGGTTAGCTCCACGCCACTACTCTTCTTGTCTGGATTTTTCCTTTCAAATATCAACTAAAACCCATAATTGTTACTCCATTTCCTGTTATGGTGATTAATATGCCAGCATCCGCTCTGTGGTTTCCACTCTATAAACACTAGCATGATAGTCAAGAAAAGGTTTCTAGAGATTTTTTTTGAACTTTTACACTAGTGCATAAGGTGACCTTCAAATGATCACCCATATTCAAGTCCAGTAAGTTCTCAATTGTTTTCCTTGATAATCAATTTTCAGAATCTCCAACTCGCTTCATTGTTTTCCTTCTCTAAGTTCATTCCAATATGACCATTCCTTTATTGTAAATTCTCCAATTTAGCATCCAAGCGTTCTTCATAATAAACAAATGTAGCTGCTACTCATCACTTCATCTCAAAATTAGTTCCTCTATAAGATTTATTCATGACACTCGATAAGGTATAAGGATGCTTTTAACATCTACACGGGGACGCCTCAGCTTGACAGTTGACAGGTCTAAGTATCTTCCTTTGACACTTGACATACATCTTAGTTTGCACCTTCACAGTTGGCCAGTGCACTATATGACATATGACAAGTAGCACATAAGAATTTAGTAGGATCTTCCTTGGGTGTTGTGAACGTTTATCCATCTCAAATTCTTTTCTCGTCTCCTTTCACTAGAATTAAGCTATAAAACATTGTTGGTTTAGTGCTTATATAACACTAGGGAGTATTGTTATAGTTGCGCTACATTCCATGGTCCATGGGATCTCCTTTAGTGCCATCAAGAATACGTTTACCCAACATACTTGACACTGCTGGTATTTGAATGCGTGATGCATTTTGTTTACATCATGGGAATTATCCCACATGAATGGAGCTTTAAACATAGCTATATGTGCATTGAACCAACACGTTGAGCATACCACATTCATTGGACTTCCCCCTTGCCATTTAGTGTGAGTGCTTTGAAAAATGGAGGTAGGACTCTTGAGCTCAGATTCTGGGTTAGAGATATGGGCTTGGAGATCAACACCCAAATGAAGTTTTACAAAAATGACAAAACTAAAGACAAAAATTATGGATTTAAAATAAAGCTTGGGTTTGACATATAGAATGGCATTTTTTATTCGACTTGTGGAGAAATAACCAAACGGTGAAGGACGATGTCCAAACCATATATTTTTTGTTTGACATAACTTTGTTTGACTCGTAAACAAAACCTGGCCCAATTTAATTTTTACCAAACATTTCAAAGAGAAAATAATAAAATAAATGATGGCAGATGCAAATTTAAAAGCAGTAATAAAAACCCTTTTATTTTGTACTAATATCGTGACATATGAACTAGACCTTCAATTTTAGACTTTGGAGTTTGGGTTGGGTAAAATATTGCCACTCGCTTGTTTTATATTAAATATGAAATCATAATGATTATCTTTAAAAGGAGTTTATATTTAAAATAAAATAATATATTCTTTAATTTAAGTGAGATAGGTAAAACTTAAAAAGGCAACTTTTGAAACTTCAAATGGAGAAGGGAAAAATAAGTGAGACTTTGAATTTTGAAAAATAAAGACATAATGAGACTTACCAAGCTAAGATTTGGTAGTGACGAGATCTGACAAAATTTGAGCAAAGATTAGAGGCTTGGAAACAATTTAGCGAAATTGACACAAACTTGAAGAAAGGTCAACAAAATTGATGGAATTACTTTGGATTTGATGGGAAGATGACCAAATCCTAGACAAACATCGAAGCCAATGCAACATTAGAATATAGGATTTCAAGATTCAAGTAGCAGGTCCATTACAAGTATACAATTTTTTGCTTCTAGAATTTCCCATGGTGAACACTTTTTGAAAATCCATCGATTTTGTTGCTTGACGCTGAAAATTTTGATGAGGCAGAATCTAGTACCAACATATAGCTACGGATGGGGATGGAGTCCTCCTTGCGAGGCTACAAGAACCAACAAACCAAATGCCTTTCTTGTCCATCCGTGCAACCTCCTTACCTGCAACTAATTTTGCTCATATGGAGAAAAACACTCTTCAACATGAAACGAACCACATAATACAAACCAACCTTTCCTGCAACTAAAACCTGAAAATAGCAGTACCATTCTCCACTATGTTTTGTTTCGATTTAATTGTACCCCATTTCATGCATGGAGATCACTTTTGCTCCTTATTGAAAACTGGAAATACTGACACACTGAAAAACATACAGCAACAAACTTAATCTAACCAACTCAAGTATTTAATCAAGTAATATCAGATTGAAACTATAACCATGCCAACAACTGTATCATACACTAAATTTACTCCATGCCATTAATCGGAAAAAATAAAATTCTAGACAATGGAAAATCATTATAAATGGAAGTTCATAGAAATCATGGGAAACTATATATTTTTGTTGTTCAAAAGAAACAATCTATTTTTGTGTATTTTCATCTCCCATTGCTCCATGGCTTCTCATTTCAACTTCTCGTTCAAGAATTTAAAATAAGGGCTCAATGATATCTACAGTCTGTTGGTCATAGTTTGGTTAGAAAGATAACATGCTCAAATGCTCCTCCTGTGACTCGGATTCAAAAATGTCATATGATGGATTACTACTAAAGAGTTCCATTTGTGCTGCCTTGAACTGGTCCTTGTCATTGTCAAGATAAGTATCATGGATAGATTGATCTTTAATAGTTTTTGGAACATCAATTGCATCATAACCAAAACTGCTAGAAACATTTGGATCAATGAAAAATGCATCCACGCTTTTTCCATAATGGAGGAATTATTCATGTTGATCATCATAAAAAATTTAAAAGTGCTACTATGCCAAGAAGAAATCTGGAATTTTTTTTGAACCAACAAAATTTCATATTCTTTTGCAAGCTCCTCTAGAAGCTTTTGTTATAAAAAACTAAATATATCTTGTCCATCCAAAATGTTATAAGAATTCAAATAAGAAGACATAGCTGAAGGATATCATACCTGTTAATTTCTTGAAACATTGAAAAAAAATAGAGTCTGCCACAAAATCTGTGATCTTATTTGATGAAGAAACTAGATCAACAACTAAACTTGCCATTCATATTTTGAGGAATAAAAAAACCGAGATTGTCAGTATATTCTTCCTTCGTGGAGTCACCCAATGAAAAATTGTAGTCCAAACTATGTAACCACTCCTTGTTCACCATCAAAGAATGGATGTATATATTCGTTGTTTTATAGGCCAAGGAAGTATGTCTTTGTTCCTTCTCTCCCCAACAATGACACCAGAAGATGTTTGCGCTGGAGTATGCTCAAGGACTACCATAAGAGCTTGATCAACACATCTTAAAAGAGGATTTGATTGTTTAATTGAGGTAGTGGATCAAGTAGGGCGAACAAGAAAGGAAACGGGGAAAGATAATTGGGCATGTACACCCCTTATACACATTATATAAATCAAAGAAGATCAAGGCTAATATTATATAAAAGTAATGGGAATAATGAAATATCAAACAAAAGGAAACCAACATGAACATGCATACATCTCTAACAGATCATGTATGAATATTCATGGGATGGAACATTAAATAAACTAACGTACCTTCTACAAATTAATGGATGAATACTGGAGAAGAACATAGAAAATGGGAAATTGCAACAAATAATTTGCTGCTCAAGAATCCATAACCTGTGAGAAATTACTGAAACTCAACAATTTACATTCATTCAAGTAAGAATGATAGACAATGAAGAACAAAGAGACTTACAATCTAGTATCAAGCTCTAAGAAATATTTAATTAAAGGAAATTACATGCCCACAAGTTTACACTGATTCATACAAGTATTTTTGCCCCTCAACTCTCTCTCATGCCTCTAACTAAACCCTCATTACAATAAAAATGCTAAACTTTATAGAAATTAATAAAGTAGAAAAATCACAAGGTGAATCTTGAATTAGTTTCAAGAGATCTAGAATTTCTAGAATGAAGTGCCCTCAAATCTAGAATTATTCTTTGACTACTGATCTAATCATCAAACGTTGAGTTCAATTACGCCATTTGGTCTTCAAAATGTTGATTCTTCATTATTTGGATATTGGTATGCGATCTACAGTTGCCATAAAATATGGAATGAATTCCTTAACACTGCCAAGTTTTGAGCAGAATACTTTTCCTACTATTCCTCTGCCTAGAAAGGTGGATCAGTTTTCCTTGGAATCTCAGACTCATTTATCCTTAGTTTCGATCTAAAAATAAGGGATGTTAACTTATCCTTGTTTCTAATTGTTCTGCCTTTTTTTTAATTGTTCTGCCTTTTCTAGCTATGCTTTGACTAAGATCTTTGTGAAACCACTGAAACTATATATCTCCACATAAGCATATAAAGAACCATCACATCTGAACTCGACATTGATTTTCTTTCTGGAACAAACACTAGGATGGTCAGTTCATTTTACCTTCTCTTTGTTGTAGGCAACATAATAGATTGTCTCCAAGCTTGTCTTCATAAGACGACATTTTAAATGAAGGGGATTCAAAGTTCTGTGCTTTTGGCCATTCTTCAAACCTTCTTTACAACATTTAATACGAATTAGTTTGAAGTCAAAATAGAATGTGTTCTTGCATACTTTCTGAATATCCTAATGAAATTTCAACCATCAATCCTTTTTAGAATGGAAATTGCTTTACCATCTCAACAGCTTCATCATTAGAAATCTATATGACTTACTGAATTATGTCTTCATCCAAATTATATGGAACAAAACCTGAACCAATCTCTTGGATTTTTAGAGGGTCTATCCTTCCTCTAGACACTATGTTATTCTTGGTTAGGTCCACACCAATAATATTCTTTCCTGGATTTGTCCTTTCAAATATCAACTAACACCCATAATTGTCACTCTAGTTCCTGTTCCATCAATCAATATGTCAACATCCCTTCTGTGCTTTCCACTCTTTAAACACTAGCATGATGGTCAAGAAAATGTTTCTAGATAAAAAATTTGAAATTTTACACTCGTGCATAAGGTGACCTTCAAGTGATCACCAATATCCAAGTCCAGTAAGTTCTCAGTCATTTTCCTTCATAATCAATTTGTAGGATCTCCAACTCGCTTCTTCTCTGAGGTCATTCCAATATGACCATTAATTCATTGTATGTAAGGTTAAAACCTTACATGTTGGATATTATTTACAAATACATATATTTGATAATTTGAATGATGTCTTTAAAAATATAGGGAGGACCTGCTCACAGCTCCATAAAACCAACTAAAGAGATGTGATGCTACCAAATAGAACCACACAGTCATGACCTGAGTATTCATTAACACCAAGTAAGCTCTCGATGACAACAATTTGGTAGCCTAGCCATTAAGCTCAATGTTGACCTTTTACAATTGTTTCTTCTTGCCTTGGTTCATCACACTATTCACCCTACATCTTTTCATTTACCCAAACAATTTTACTTATAAAACTTATTTATATGACTAGCATGAAAGCTAGAGCATTGAGAATGACTTTGGGAAAGCTCTTATTTATCGTCTATTGTTTGGATAGCCCAAAATTTACTAGTGAAGCGTGTAGATGTAATATTGATAATAGAAAATGGGGTCTCTTGTTTGCTACATATCTAGAGAAAATGTCGAAAATACAATGGACACATTCTCATTATTCAACCATGATGAGTGAGTGAAAAAACTAACCTTTCTA
>LPNX010265182.1:0-45024 GCA_001517045.1 Pseudotsuga menziesii
TAGTAACTTAATAGGGTCTACCCCCCTTGGCTTCGTTAGGAGTTGAGCCTAAACGAAGGAGTCAAGAACAAGGTGACAACCTTGACTCGAGACTTTCCCCCAAAGACACATCGAGTGGCTTGAAGATTTTTTCCACCTGACCCAGGTGTGTGAAAGGCGGCAACACATTGAACAACTTTCCTCTTCGGAGGAAGGGGAACCAATTCCCATGTATTGCTCTCTTGGAGGGTCTGAAGCTCATCTTCCATATCTGACTTCCATCTTGGGTCTGTACAAGCTTTCTGATATGTCTGTGGTTAGAACTGATAAGCATGTAATAGTTCTCAGCAAGAGCACTATCACTTGCAAAATAAGCCTTACTAGTTTGTGGTCTAGTTTTCCTAGGCTCTTGGGGCTTGCCTGCCAATTTCCCAGCTGCTTGCACAATTGTTTCAGCCCATTTAGGCCTATATGGTGAGTCATCTACAGCAATATCATCTTCAGAAACATTTATATGAGAATTATTAGAAAAAATAGAGCACGTGTCATCAATTACATCTTCGAATAGTTGAGGAGAGGAGCAAACCCCCGGTGCAAGTTCGAAATCAGGAATTGGTTCTTCTTCAAATTTGACACTTCTTTCAACAAAGGTTTTTCCAGTGGATGTGTCAAAGAGATTGTACCCTTTAGTGTACTCACCATATCCAACCATGAGTCACTCCTTGCTTTGTGGTTTCAAGGCTTTCCTTTTCTCTGAACGGATTCTTGCCCATGCTTTTGTCCCGAATATCCTGAAATTTGAGACATCTGGTTTTTCACCAAACCATGCCTCGTAGGGTGTCATTCCTTTCACTAATTTGTGGAAGGCTCTGTTTTGAATGTGAGCAGCACAGCTTATGGCTTCATCCCATATCTTGGGATTAAGTTCCCTCACTTCTATCATGCAAGTTGCCATCTCTTTGAGAGATCTATTTTTCCTCTCTGCCACACCATTTTGTCGTGGTGTGTAGGGAGTTGAGTGTTGCGTTTGGATGCCACACTCCTCACAAAGTTGTTGTAGATTCTTATTCACATATTCATTTCCATTATCAGTCCTAATTACTTTGATCTTCTTCCCACTCTGATTATCTACTAGTGCTTTCCAAACCTTGAGTTGCTCAAACACCTCAGATTTCAATTTCAGACAATACACCCAGCAAAATCAAGAGTAGTCATCAATGAATGTAAGCACATACCTAGATCCACCATATGAGGGAGTGGGTAGTGGACCAATCAAATCAGAATGCACCAACCCAAGTGGTTGTGTTACTCTCCTTGCCTTCCCCTTCTTGTAGCTCTGCTCAGGATGCTTCCTAATCACACATCCAATGCATGCTCCAGTAGATGGCTGAATTTGTGGAAGACCTTCCACCATTACTTCTTTATGCAATGTTTGGAGATATATGTAATTCATGTGGCCAAACCTCTCATGCCATAGTTTGAAAACCCCATTGGCATGTGAGTGAAGTGCTTGATCACTAGAAGTAGGGAGGAAATTAGAGAATTTGTACATTTCTCATGATGATCAACATACCCAATTGCAACAACTTGGTCTGTTGAGATTTTAGAAATCTCTACAGAGTCTGGAGTAAATAATACTCTCTTTAGCTCTCATGTATGGGTCATCTAGTAGACTGACAGTGAATTTGCTGCAAGTTCTGGTACATACAGTACATCACTGAAGAACCCATGGTATAAATCAATTCTCCCAATCCCTCTGGTCTGGAGTTCAGAATCATCTCCCATTCGAATAGCTGGGCCAACATTTCAACTCATGGAGGAGAAGAATTCTCTCTTGGATACCATATGCCTGGAAGTACCTGAATCAATAATAAAGGAAGAGGAATTTGAAGTACCTGCCACCAATGCATGACATTTCTCCTTGCCTTCACTTGAACTGGAGTTGCCATCTTTCTTCCTTGCATTGTCAAGGACTAGAATGTTGTTCTTCTCCAACAGTTGCACCATGGTGTCTATGGTTTTCTTCATGCATGAGATTTCTGGATGTCATCCCTTGTGGCAATAAGTGCATTTGGCCTTCTCTTTTCCTTTCTTCTCCTTTTCTTTGGGTGGATTTGTAGCCCCCTCACTGGATTTGGGTTTTTCTTATTTCTTCTTGTCCGACAACTTTGAATTCTTGGACTTAGGCTTGCCCTTTGCTGAATTTGAAACCTCCGCTGCTAGTGCTTGATCTTTGGTCTTGATGGAACCCATTTGGGACAATTTGTCCTACTCTTCAATGAGTGACTCCAAGAAATTTTCTAGACTTGGCATTTTCCAGTTTCGAAGGGTGAGTTTTCCTGAGTGAAATGTGCTCACAAAGACTGGGAACTCTGGCCCCAACTTTGAAAGTATACACAATATCAGTTGATCTTCTTTCTTCTCAATCCCACATTGTTTTAACTGCAATACAACTGATTTAAACTTGGTGAAGAAGTCCTGGATTGTATCATAGTGCATTGGTATCAAGCTTATCAGCTCATTCTCAAGCTGGTGACTACGTAGCTCATCAGTTTTTCCAAATAGAGACTCAAGATTCTCCCAAACCTCCTTTGGTGATGTCAAATTGTCAAGGTGGAACAACAACTCTCTTGAGATGCTCAAACACAGCAAACCATATGCTTCATCTAATTTATTAAAATACTTTCCTTTCTCTACAACAGAATTTGGTTCCACTTCAGTGCCCATGGTAACTCTGAAAAGCCCCTTGGCTCTCAATTGAATCACCATCTCTGCCTTCCATTCAAAGAAGTTGAAAGGTGTTAGCATGATGTGGGTATCCTCCATTACTGCCTGCACTGATGGTGGTGAAATTGCTAACTGGTTTACACACAACAATTCAATTTTAACTGGAACTCACTAACAAAGAAGCTCAAATGCACTAAGAATTTGGTCTGCAACTCAAAAATCTCCAACCATCTTTGATACCATGTGAGAAATTTGAACCAGAAAGTGAGTAATTCGAACCACAAGAGAATCTAGGAGCATTAGTGAGGTTCACAAATCAAATTTAGGTGCAAGATTCAGCAAAAACCATCAAATTACAGATAAATTACACACAATTATAGCTGGAAACAAGATAATTTTGGACCGCCTAACTATGAAATTGTTATTAACAGGTTTATAAATACATCATAAGAGTTTTGAATGGCCTTGGAATCCAATTGTGAGCAAATAACCCAAAATTGCCAAATTGGCATCAAACCCCCCTAGGTGGGCCAATCACATCCCAAATCTCTCCAAATGGACACAAATTGCAGAAGTGGCATGGATGATTTGTTGTGGGTCAATTATTACACCTTGGACAGCGTGGGTGTGGAAAAATGGATGGTTTAGAGTCTCAATGCAACATTAATTGCACCAAATCAAGCCAAATTTGGGCAAAATCCCACTCTAGCGCTCCAAGTCAACTTGCATGTCCACATTCAATGACTGGGAGCGCACCTGAAATGATGGATGTGCATATGTGGCTGGTTTACTAGGCTGGAGTACCCATGTGGGTCATAGAACCTTAACTTGACATGGCATATGTCCACCTAAGCACCCCTAGTCCACCTCATAGTGTATTAAAGCTTAAAAAGCAATAAAACTGACTAATTAGTGTAACTAAGGTACTAATGATGTATTATTGTTCTAACACTAATTTTACCTATAAAACCTATTTGAGACTAGTAAAAAACTCTAACTTACATAGACTATAACTTTGAACTTATAACGAGCCTGCATGGGTGTGGCTCATTGGTGGTTCTGTTGTTATGAAGTCACTTGTTGTAAATTGGAGGTCACGAGTTCAAATCCCACCCAGATTTACCTGTGTCCCATGTCTTGCGGAGGGTGTGGGGCACCTAGGGGTATAGTGGTAGCATGAATGGATCTCTAGACCCCGTGTCACGCGAGTACCAGCCTAGATCCAGTTTTCAATTCCCCTAGTTACAAAAAAAAATCTGAACTTATAATGAACTAGACCTAAGAAATTTATCATGGTTAATTTTTTGTGTCTTCTAAGGCTCCTAAAAATTTAGTTGTCTAAGAGATCCCATTTTTTAATAGAAAAAATGGCTATAATATCAAATGGTATGCACCAAATTCCTAAAAATAACATAAAATTAGAAAGATAGAGCAAGCCAATGTCTTTAGAATGCAACAAAGAGATTAATACAAAGTATATTCAAGAGGGAAGTCTCCTTGGTATATCTGTAGGAGACAAATAGTACAATTACAATTAAGGTCCTATCACAACAATAAAGACAATACTAATATAATACTAGAAATGTAATGTTACAATATGTAGGGCTTAACCATTCCCTTTTCAAATAGTCACTTGCTTTGATGTAAACTTAAATATTTAAAATTTCCTTCAAAGGCATGTGTTATTAATGCTATAAATCTACTTATACCTAACATCCTTGAATGTGGAATGAGGTGATAACAAACACCATATTTATTAGTATTGCGAAGAATCCATGTCACAAACATAATAATTTTAGTATGAATTGAGAAATCGTATTTCTTTGAGGATCTTACTAGAAGACATAGGTTCATCCACTACTTGTAGTAGATCATTACCGAGAAAATGAAATAAAACTTTAAAAAAATCAATAAGCTACCCATTTGGGGCAAGGGACTTATCTAATTACATATTGTCCATAACTTGTAGTATTCATTGGATATAGGATTCATTAAATCTTCAATGTCTTCCTTTGTGAGCATTTAATTGAAACCCCCTAAAATAGAAGTAATATTTATTATGGTATCTATCCCTACGCATTTATAAACAAATCTAAAGTACCTCGTCATCTAAAATGATCATAAAGCTCCTTGTTTCCATTCCATTGGATAATTTATTTTCCATTTGTTGTTATAAGATTTCCTTTGTATTTCATGTCGATGAAAATGTAGAATTAAAATATCCTTCAACAAGACACCTAACAACTCTTTGGTTTCCATTTTACCTCCAACAAGGCCATTAGTCTCTTCCACTCTTGCTCTGAACTTTTTACTCCACCATCTTCTGAACATCCCCTTACTAGTCAATAAGTACCTATAATACCTTCTCTATTTTATGCTTTAAAAGTGATAGGATTGTATCTAAGTTTGTAAAATATAGCTTTTCTCAATTCCCTACCATAATATTTAACATTAATAAGTTATTGGAGAATTTATTCATTGTTATATACTAGTTTTTCAGATCATAAATCCTATGTCTTTATCCAATTCTTGAAAAACGTCATATTGAGTCTAGTGAGGATTGTATTATAAAAGAGTAGTAGGTTTTATTGACCTATCCTAAAATTTTAGCATAACTGGATGATAGTCGGAATCTACTCATTTGAAAACAAAAAAAATTGTGTTTTTCAAAGGTGAGTAGAAGCGAATTTTAAATGTACCAATAACCCAATATTTTGGATAACACCCCCCCCCCCCCCCCACTCTCCTCACCTTTTCTATTGCTATACCAAGTAGGTTCCAACACAATAGGCTCAATATCAATAAGACTATGCATATTATTGAAATATCTAAAAAACTCTATATTTTTCTACAACTTGGATTTAGGGTCCATATTTCAAATATAGAATACATGTAATTCAAATCCCCGCCATAGATATTAATTTTGTCCGCTAGTTCATTTAGTCCCTAATAGAAAGAGAAACCAAGATTGAGGACATAGTAGCTACCTCTTTCAATCTACTAAAGGAAGGGTTCTGCTCAATATAGAGTCCTCCAAAGTGGCAATTTTGAGTTAAGAATACACAAATTCCAATGTATAAATATTTCCTTCATGGTTTTCAAAAACTCCTCGTCCAACATTCTTTCGTGAATTGATAATATATATAGTTTGTACGTAGACATCAATTTCCTACACAAGTATTATTTTGGAACGATCACTCAACCCTCTAATGTTGTAGGATATCAAAATCAATTTTTACCCCTTGTTGGGGGTTTGGATACTCCAAGGACCCTACGTATTGTCAATTGAATTCCAACTTAAACCTCACATTTTTACCATTTAGATTTATTTTTTCCTCCCCAAAGTTGGGTTCACACAGTCAAGAAAAAATGTTTACCCCTCATAAGAGTAACTTATTCACTTGATTCTCTTTTAGAAATAAATCTCCCAACATGTTTCCTTTGCAATCTGGTTGAAATTCCATTTGTCTTTTTGAGTGCTTCTATTTCATAGTAGAAACTTGATCCTATGTAGTACAAATATTTTGAGGAGCTAATGGCTTTTTCCAACTAGGAGGATGGATATTCTCCAATGGAACTTGTAAATCGCATTTTCTCTCTTCTAGAACATTAAGCATCATGAATACCTCTTTTAGGCATTCAATTAATTCACTTAGCTTCATTTGGGTTACTTGGAGTTAACTATCTAAATTAGGGTTTCCTTATGGGATGGATAATATATTCAAAAGTACTAATTTCCTTTTCCCCTTGTCTTGCAACTAAAATCCTTTTAACAAGACTTGGCTATGGCGACATCCCAATTTGTTTGACTTATATTATTTCTAGAATAAGAGAAACTAAGGTACTTGTAGGATCTGTTAAGGGGACATTTTAATGACATAATATTTCTATATTTCCTTCTCCACCATTTCCAATATAATGCCTTATAATATCCCCTTAATAAGGTCCATTTCCATGCATGATTTGCAAACTACCTTGGATATTCCAATGATTGTCTCACTAAAATAGATCTAAACTTAAAATAACTACAACAATCCTATGCTTGACCGCATGACTATATTTTTGTATTTTAACACTTCAACATAAATTAAAACAGCCATTTAGATTATTTCATTACTAGGACATATTAAATAAACTACAAAAGTGAAGACACACGTAATGGAGCACAAATATTTACCTTATAAATTCATTTGGAAAAAACGACATTAAAGGAGAATTGTGCCTTCCATATTCTTATATTGTGGAAATTCCACTATGGATTACAAATATTTATCATCTTAATGTGAATATATGAGACATTATGGGCTTCTATAGTCCTCTATAGTACACCTGTTTTTTTCTTCTCTATTAACATCCCCTCCATACTCTTTCACATAGTATAGAACAATTGATGGATACTGAAAAAGTGAACCCTCCTGCTTCCTTTTACTATGTTTATTAATTATAGAATTATGTTTTGGGTAAGGTTTTGGTTTTCAAAACCCTCTTGGAACATCCATGATATTCTAGAAGTCTATAGTAAATTCATAGATGTTAGTAACACACCATATTCAAAGTACGGTAAGTTAACATGGTTACCACTTGGGCATGCATGGAATATTTGGATTATTACCTTGGAAAGTCCCAAATTTTTACATACAAACTATGTGTTATGTGCACAATATATAATTGGATAAATCTCAATTAAAAATACCATTTTGATCAAATACTAGTGCAATTCTATGGCTATCTTACACCATCATAAGGCCAAAAATTACTATTTAGGGCCTCAAAATGCACTAAAAGTTGATGCCCCAAAATCCAACAAAATTAAGACCATATTTGAGATGCATAGATCTTAATCTCCCTAAACTCGAGCATCAATGAACTCATATGGTACTTTTGTATATCCATTATGGATCATCACATATTTTCACCATGTCTTTCTAGGAGGAATCCATGGCTATCAAATCCATTTAAAACAAAACCCTAGCTTATCTATTATAACCATGAAGGTATCCTCCTTCCATAATTTGATAGGTAGGAAACGAAAATTTTCCTTAAATGATTTGAAACATGGAAACCATGATTTCAAGTAGTGTCAAGGAAGAGTTGATTGAGATCTAAGGACCACCATTTGTAATGTTAAACCTATCATTCTCTTTTTCAAATCGGAAAAAGTGTTTTATAGCATTGATCCCATGGTAGGGATATTGAAATAACCCAGAAATTAACCCAATGAGGATCCATCCACTATAGGAGGGACCTTTTAGTGTATCTCTTTGCATAGAAATGGCTTATCGAATCGTTTTCTGAATACTCCAAAATTATGTAAACTAACAGGACCAGGTCCATCTCCACCCACATCCTAACTTTTTCCTTCCCTATACACCAAGGACGATTGCAATATATTTAAAGACAATTTTAGAAGTCACCTCAAAATAAATATTAGTTGTGATTGACGGTATCGAGTCTTGGTGATAGCCTTCTTTTGCTCCATGGTGACTTCAAAAAAATGTCCACATTTCTCTAAACGTGTATGGATAATGCCTTCCATCTTGGAGAATAAGAAAAATGCACCCTTCCCAAATCATGATAGAAAATGTAAACCAACCTTTCCAACTTCATTACATCTTGAACTAATTCCATCTAGGACAATTGTTGGATTGCTAAGCTCAAGTTTGAGTTCTAGGAATCAATGTTCCTTTTCCTCCCGGATTGGGGATGTCCCAAAAGTGGCCATGTGGAGCCAAAATCTAATTATAATTGAATCATTAATAACCTTTGTATGTTCACCATAGACTGCCTCATCTTATTTTATGCCACTTCTAGAGGGACTAATCTAGTGGTTTGTGGTACCATGAGTTCTACATATCTTAGTTCTCTAGAGGCCAGTGGATTCTCAAGGTCTTGGGGAAACCATGGACTATATTTCTTCAAGGTTCTTACCTTTTCTGTTCTCCATGAAGAGTTAATGTGTGTGTGTGTGTGTGTGTGTGGATATATATCTATCCTGATTAAGTGCACTATTACTATTGTTAAGCTTAAATATTTGGTAGCACTAGTGGAAGCTTATTGAGTCTGAGAATGAGATAGCATGAGCATGTGAGATGTGTATGGAAACACCAATTTCAATAATTCCATGGGATATAAATTTCAGTTGTATTGTGTTATCGATGTTGAACCAACAACTCTAATGAACCCCAAATAGTAATAGTGGACACAATATTTACTACCACTTTAACAAAAATATTTGGGCATCAATATTGCAACAAAGACCATGATGCCAACCCAAGGAAGAAGATACTTGTTGTGCATGGTTGTTCTTGAAGCCACTAGGATCCCTTGTTGCCCATGGTTATGCTTGAAGCCACGGGAAACCCATTAGAAACCATGTCTCTGCTATCAATGATGCTTTACTAAAGAGTGAAATAGTCAACTAATGGATAGCATAATTTACGTGGAAACCATTTTGGGAGAAAACCACGAGAAATTTTTTTGTGATTGAAATGGCATTAGAATCAAATTCTAGAAACTACAGAGAAACAAAAACTCCCACTCTTCCCCAAAACCCTCCTCAAACACTTTTTTATAATCAACATGATTGTAAAACAAAAATAAATAAAAAATGTTTAGAACAAAGAGATGTTTCACAATTACTTGTCCAAGCCAAGTGGATCCACTTGTAAAAATATAAAGAAGGATGAGGAGATTCATTAAATTTTCATCATACCTCTTTTGATGTAAATATTGAGTGGAATTTTGTGACCTTGGTGTTGATATTTGCAATAACAACACCTCTTTTGGTTTCTCCACAATATATGCACAAGGAGTTAGAGGGAGCAAATCAAATAGATTGGGTCATTTGTCTGTCCACGTCCTTGAAAGATGCTTTGGAGGATGAATATGTGCCTTTTCTCATTGTGCCTTCACATATGAATACAACTTGAAGAGAGTTGAATCATTTCATATGCTATACAACAATAACAAATCATCATCCTCGCTTTGTTTCTTTGCAAATAGAAGTCTTTGCTAATATGTTGGAATCCACTGTATGTGCTCCAATTTCAATTTTATATCAACAACGAAATATTTGAAGTGCACCCAGAACATCAAGGTTTTTTGTGAGAGCAATTTGATCATGTTTTGAAAGAATGCTCTTCTTTGAACACTTGGCAAGTGTCATTAGAATGTAGAGGTTATGAGTACATTGACTTAACACTACCTCATACAAGGATTATTTCAAACACTTTACTTAGATACCTTTATATAAACATGGTGCGTAAATTGTATTGACTTGGTATCCCTAACTATGAGACAAAATGTTTGGTCTCTTATAATGAAACAACCTTGGACTCTAATTGGATAGCTCCCCAACCCCTTAAATCCATTCCAAAACCATTTGAAATGAGACTTACATATGTTGGAGAATTAATATTGTGCCGTAGCCTATTATGGTCACCAAAACCTTGGTTGGAGACAATACCCATCACTTATATTATTTCTTGATTCAAAAGATGACTACAATTGGGTAGAACTTGCATAAACAAACTAAGCTTTTGGCATTGATAGCTCCATCAAGGCCTTGTTCTTGTTTGAATTGTGGTCCATAGGCATGGATGAGGTGCACACTTAAATGGGAGCTTAGTTTATAAAGAGCACTGAATATATCCCGTCCTAGCATCACAACAACTCTGATTCCTCAACTTATTATTATCATAATTTAATTATTTATTTTTAAACAATTCATCCCACCCTTCAAACTCAAAGTGAGACTGTCAACAACTTTTTATTATTCATAATACTATTCTATTTTAACTGAATAAAATCATTAATTATACAATTTAATGGCATTGCATCATAATAAGACTGATTGCAACAATTAATGTATTATTATGTGAAAGATATAATTTGAATGACATAATATACATGTTGCACTCTCTTGCTGTTAACATTTGTTTCCAAACATGTTACATAATATTGTTTAAAAGAATATTCTTTGAATGATATAATATACATGTTGTAGTCTTTTTTCCAAACATGTTATATAACTTTGTTCAAAATTTCAAATGTCTTTCAATTTCTAAAAACAAGACTATTATTATTTTATATATATTCTCGTGAAATATATATGTTTCATGGAAATTTATTCCACTTCTCTTTTTGAGGGAGGTATTTAAAATAAACTGGATTTTACAAAAGCTAGAACTTTGTCAACATAGGACTCATGATTTTCGTAAAAAAATTCAACAAATTATTTGTAGGTATTGAATTTAAGTAAGAAATATAACACAACTTCTCAAAGCCAACATGAATGGTGGTTATGCTTCATGGAAATTTATTCCACTTCTTTTCTTTTTGAGGGAGGTATTTAAAATAAACTGGATTTTACAAAAGCTAGAACTTTGTCAATAACTTTGTCAATATAGGACTCATGATTTTCATAAAAAAATCAACATATTATTTGTAGGTATTGAATTTAAGTAAGAAATATAACACAACTTCTCAAAGCTAACATGAATGGTGGTTCTTATGAGTTCTTCTAAGATGATTGAGAAGCATGGCAGTTTTTCCCTAGATCTTTTGTTTCATTGAAAATCGCGTGTTAAAATGAAGTGCAGGCCTCTTAAACTAGTGCTTGGTGAGGATGTTTCCATGAGTGATGTCGTCTCGCTCTCTAATTTGGCGTTGGTGGACCGCTTCGCAAGAAGGAATATGGGTCACAAAACCGCAAAGGAGTGGATTGTCTCTCAGTGGTCTTGTATTCTTGGTTACCCTCCTTAGTGTTGTGTTCTTGTAAAGGGTTGGGTGGGAGCCATTTTCAGAAAATATGTGGTGGTGAAGCTTAAATGTTGGTCCCCTTTTTCTGATGCCAGGCGTGAGAATAATTATTCCAGAACCATCTGAATTCTTCTTCCTAGTTTTTCGCCTGAGCTTTGGACAGAGCAAATTTTTGCTTTGCTAGGTAAGGAATTGGGGTCTTACATCAAATTTGATTTGATTTTGTTGTGCACAGGAGTTATGACTATGGTGCACATATTGGTTAACATTGATCTTAGGGATGGATTGGTCAATGAGCTTATCATCAGGAAAGGTGATATGTCCTAAACCTAAAAGTTGGACTAGGTCGAGGTACCCTTACGCTGCATCTATTGTCACAAGTATGGCCATCTTGTGAAAGTCTGCCCACTTCCTTTTCATCATTTCCTTGGTAAATCCAGGACAAATATGTCACTTCAGCCAATTGTGGTTGGGCTAATGGATTTTTTCCTACCGGCCTTAGATGTGATCGGGGATAAGGATTTTTCTCTATCGACATTAGAGCTCTCTAGGGTTTCCAATGGCCATATCGAGGACTTAGTCTAGGTAGGGTATGTGGGGGTTGGGGATGTTTTATCTTCCCCACTAGTTGTTAATGGACCTATCCCACTTGTTACTGGTGCAATTTCCTATCCTTTGTCAAGGCCCAAAGATGATATGGTTTCTAGGATGCTTGGCCTCGAGTCCTATATGGATCTGTCGAGTCCTCCAACCAATGAGGGCCATAGGTTTTAGTAAGCTTTGGCTCTGACGTATGTCTCTCTAAGTGGTGGCGATATTGGTGGTGTTTCTTTTGATGTTCATCATCCTTTTTTGGTTTCGGATTTGTTTTTTGGGTTTAAGGCACTCCCCAACGTTTTGATGGTGTCTTCAATCTCTTTAGCCTTGGGTTTTGAAATGGTTGTTGTTGGTGATGATGCGCTTTTGGGTGACACTTCCCAGGAAGCTATCCTTCTGCGACGTCTAGTAAACCCCCCCCCCCCCCTCTTCTATGCTTGATGTTGATATGGAGGTGTCTCCTGCTTGTGGTTTGTTTTCTACTAAGTGTAGTGGTGGTCTTTCTTCTTGAGCATGCCAATCAACCCAATATTTTTATTTTGTTGTTGATATGGCGAACAACTCCTCTGTTCAGATCGTATTTCTCTTACCGATGATGGGGATCTTAATGAACCTATATTTTCTCCCCTTGTGGGGCAATCTGGGCATTCTAGCAGTTCACAAGTTATTCCTTCCTCCTCGAGTCCTCTGTCTTCAGGCTTTGTCCCGATTCTTCCTTGTTTGGCAGATATTGAGGAGGAAGATGGGGTTTTGGGAAAGGAACAATCTCCCATGATGGCGTCCAAGTCTTTTATGGATTATGTATATGGTCTACAGTTAGGCATTGTATCGAATTCTCAACGTTATTCTTTTAGGCCTTCGAATCCTATATGTTCCATCTTCATGAATGGGGTAAATGGGGGTCTTAGCCACTTCCCCAATTGTTCTCACCGTTTAAGAGGCCGTCTCTCTGCTCCGACTCATGCTAGAGATCAGGTTGTATGGGATATTCAAGCTGGTCACCAGCGTACTATTAAGGGGACCCTTCTAGCAAGGCTTTCTCGAGCTCCTCCCTCGTGATGACTGCACTGTTGGGGCTTAGGGTTGTTTCCTTTGCTTCAACCCTTTTTGGTCTACATGGGTTTTGTTATACTGTGAATTTGGTTGTTAATGGATCTTGATCTAGTACTTTGGGGAATTTTTTTGTTATTCCCGAGAAAGGTTTTGTGGGCAATGATTGACTATCGTTTTGGACTCTTTTAAATTCAGTCAGATGTATTTGGGTGGATTATATATTGATGCCTTGTGATATTTTTTGCTTTTATAACTTTATACTACAACCATTGAATAAAATAAAATTGCCATTTATTTTTGGAAGAGAAAAAACAAAAACTTCTCAAAGCTATCTCAACAAAACTTAATCCACTACACAATAATTGTAAAAAATAAAATAAATACTTTTACTGTATTATTAAAAAATTGTATTCACGAGAGACTTAACCCGTGTTCTATTATGCGCATTAAAAAGCACTTTCTTCCTTTTATTGCCAAATTCAATCCTCGTAAAAGGACTTGTCCTTCCTTTTTAATTTTGTATACAACCACCTTTTCAGATAAAGGACTCCTTCAATAAACATGTTACGATCCGCAGGATTATTTAGCTTGCACTACGCATAAAAAAATAAAAGCTAAAGCGGACAAAAGTATGTAGACAAATGCAAACCTACAAAGCTGGCTCCCACTTGAAAAATTGTCGAATGTAAAGTTAAAAATGTATAACAGATCAACAAATAAAATTTAGAGTTTTGTTTAAATAAATATTATGTAATTTTTAAATTACATGTATTTTAATTTTTTTAATATAAATCCTCTTTATTAGTTACTTTGCTCTTTCAAGTACTTTAACTTTCTTTATTGAAATCTTCTTTATGAGTTACTTTGCACTGAAAGCTGGCAAACACGAAAACTTTTATTTTCCAAACATTGTACACCTCTTTATCTTTTTAATGCTAATCTCAACCATAGACTTTTTCCACATCTTTCGCTGCAAAAGAAACATGATAATAGTAAAATGGTTGCCAACCTTATTTTTTAACTACTCAAATTTAATTTAATTAATTATTGTTCTATTTTTTTTTCAGTCGAAAAAAGCACTCTTTGGTATTTTATTGAATCAAAAGAGTTTTGTACGTCAGCAAAAAGTTAAAGACCATAAAGTGGTGGTCACAAAAATAGACAGCCACTCAACAGTACATAAACTAACACTTCATTTGTAAAAACAGCAAAGTAACCCACTACAGAAAATACTGAAAAACAAAACAGTCGAAAAACTACTGATATCCCAGGCACTAAAGTCCTAAAATATCCCCTCAGACAGCCAAGAAGTCAATACGGAGGATAACAAGAGCCCAAATACATTATCCAAGGTAGGGCAGAGGTCTAAACATAGACAATAGACCTGTCAACCATCCAAAATCACCCAAACAAAAATATATCAAGTCAGACCAAAAAAGGACAGAATGTCCACAGTTCTAAGGAAGTGGAGCAAAGCTCTCAAAATAACTACATTCTGACTTCCTCCAATGCCTCTCCATCACATATTTCAGAGAGTGTAAGATTGCCCACATCCTTCATAAGCCTTGCCTTGGATAAAGTATCTGCCCTCGTGTTATACTCCCTATAGACATGGCTGATATCCACATGAGTGAAAGCTGATAAGAGCAATTTGGTGTTGTAGCACCATGCATCAAGATTCACCATGTTTAGTGAAGAATCACCATTGACCCAATTTATAATCGCCGAGGAGTCGCCAAAGACATATAGATTGAGTAATCCAAAGTCTTTAGTGCCATTAGTTCCGCTCTAGTGTTCGTGTTGGGGCCACATCCAAGAATAAAATGGTTGCCAACCTTATTTTTTAACTAATCAAATTCAATTTAAGTAACTATCGTCTTATATAACTATATGGTTCAAAAATGTATTTTTGAAAAATATATTTACTATATCATTCAAATATCTTAAATAGATTAAATTAAATAGATTAAATTTGAAAGACAATATCTTATTACCTTTACTTCGCATTTACGCTAAGGAAAATGTCTTTTACTACCTTTGCCAAATTATTATTTAAATGCCAATAAAATTGTCCAATCATGATTTTATTTTTTTTAAATACCGTATAACAATAATAATATATGTTAATGCTTTACATATAAGGATTTAAAAAAAAAATTAAAGGTAAGAATATATTTCACTAAATTCGAAACCTTTTTTTTTAAGAATACCGTATAACAATAATAATAAATGTTAATGCTTTACATATAAGGATTTTTAAATTTTTTAAGGCAAGAATATATTTTACTAAATTCATTTAGTATTAAAAATATTTTTTATTAATTTAAAACTATACTTGTATCATTGAAAAGAAAAGAAAAATCACTTGAAAAATATTACACTATTAAATATAGGTTTAACTTGACAAACTGATTACAAATTTAGTCAAATTGGCAACTGCGTAGTAGTAAGTCACAATAGTAAAAACAATCACAGTATATGGAATAGATAGTCCAAAACAGAATCCTAAAAAGGATCCCTTCAACATATAGATCAAAGATACTAAACAACCAAATAATATTGTCCAAATTTATTACAAAAATGTCAAATAATAAGATCTAGTGAGATCCACGTAAACTGAAGTAATCTTATGAGAAAATTTGGAACCCACAAAGCCAAGATAAGGTGATTCAACTCGGTCATTGAATCCACTGTATATATGTCGCTCCATCATGGGAAACCTGCAAGACATCCCACTCAATCTCAAAATATAAAATCCAACCTAATATCAAATATGCAAAGTAACTCAAAAGGATACTTGGCAAGCAATCGCGGAGCATCTGCACTGGAAGGATCGACCCCAAAAAAGTTGTCTAAATTGCATATAGATAGTTCGGACAAAAAGGAAGAATAAAAAATGCCGTAGTGTATCGAATAACAAGTGAGATACCCCACACTGATGATCCAAACACTACTGATATAACTGAATAAATTCTTGATCTACTAACTCACCACCTAGGAATTTCTGATAAACAATGTGACCTTCAACAACTTGGAAAACAACTTTTAATAATATGCCCTCCTCTTGGTTAAAACCCCAGTAAATATGGTGGAAAGAAATATCCACAAAGGACTCAATTAAAATTCTGATTTTCTTCATCCAGATGTATAATTGTAGAACCTGTAGCCTATGCTTCTGATTGACCCACTAGATGATTATTTTAGAGTCACCAACCACCCTCATCGACATAATTCCTTTTGAATTGGCAAAGTGTAACAACATCCATACAGCTAAGAGTTCACATGAAAACTTTGTTACCTTCCTACCATAATTCTAATGAAGTAAAACTAAAGATATTTAAGATACAAATTTTAAAACTTTGTAGTTGTATGCAGCTTTCCTTTTGATAAAACATTTGAAAAAGGAGTAGTCTATTTGTTAGACCTTTTGGATTTTCTAACAATATTTTTATCTAAATCACGTGATTTTTTTTTCCAAAATCTGAATTTTGAAGTGTCCAATTCATGTTTTTGAATGCATAAATGGATTACCATCTTGAAATACCTCAAGGACATCAAGATTATGCAAGTTTAACAACTATAAAATATTTTTTCAAGAATTAATCTAAAATTTCTACAATATTATTATGTGAAAAACAAGTAAAAAAAAGTTAAAATTCCATGAGCGATTGTTTACCTTTCATGTTTTATTTATTTTATGAAACGAAAGAATTATAATTAATTATTTTTATTGTAATATTCTTATAGTTGGCATTTTTATTTATAAGTTTGATTTTTTTTTATATATGATAAGTGGATTGGTTTTTTTTTTTTGGTAAAGCTGCAAATTTTATTAAACAGAGGATTCAAAAATTACATGGCCATGAAGCTTCTGGGGTGGCCTTAGATAATGGAACCACCATCCCAACCATTCAAAATTACAGTCTTGTCTGGTATGATCATAACAAAAAAGCTATCTAACATTGGAGACCAAAAATTAGGCCTGTAATCCACTATATTGCAGCTGATAAAAGTTTTAAACGTGAGACTAATAAACATGATGGAGCAAAAAAACTTGAAATAACATTAAGATCCTGAGGGTGGTAGAGCCTTCGCAAGAGTCATTATCCACTATTTACTGAGGGGGAGCCTCCTCCATGATGGGGCACCCACCCTGGAAGTCATCATCAGAAGTAGAAACATGATTTTTTACCGGGAGGGTAGAAAGCTTGCCAATTGGTTCCTCACCGTCGTGAACCCTCTTGCTGAGTAGAGGTCTAATTGTTGAGGGGATGGGAAAAGGAAAATTGGTCGTCGCTATCTAAACTGGAACATAGCCCCTCTCCATTGACCACCCATCCGTAGTGCTGCCACTTCCCACCTCCATGTTGCTTGCTCTTCGTTGTCTGCTAGCTAGGCGCTTCCAGGAAAAAGTGGCATCCATATCATTGAGTTGGTTGTCTAGGTCTGTCAACTTAGCTTTGGCCGAGAGCACCGTGTTGCAGGAAGAGCTCCAATTTCCTAGCATATCCTCCATAAGAGTTCCCATCTTGTTCTTAATTAACTAGTAGTGGTTAATTTTTCCGCCACCCCTGCCCATGGCAAGATGCTCATTGACAAGTCAAGCCTCCTAGTCATTGATCATAACGCAGACCGACATGGAGATACCGGCCTCATATCCCTCCTCCACCATCAGACCCAAGCCGCGTTGGGATTTTTCCTGACCATTGCTGCCTCTTTGTGGGGTACCTCTCTGCCTCGACATCTCAAAGACTAGAGCTAGATTATGCAGCTGAGGAGAGTAAAACTTCTGCAGGGTTGGATGTCGATTCAAACCTCTGGGCTGCAGAGAGACCGAGCTAAGCAAAGCCGAGGAGGAAAACCAAAGACATATACCATAGACCACGACTTAGAGCCACTGTATGAGGCCTCCTATGTCCATATCCCACAACCTTAACCAGTCCTACTGGAGAATCCTGATGGACGCACGTTCTAGATCGACTGACATCATACCATAGTTAATGGCACTAGTACTGGTTCAACGTTCTCCCATCGATAGAGGGGACATCTTCATATGTTCTAGAGAGATTGGGGGGGGGGTGCACTTAATGGCTCCAACATGCGAGGTGCCACGCAATCAGCTCCTAAGTCGAGGCGTTATGTGTTGTCGATGGGACGTGCAGACACCCGCATCTAGGTATGATAAGTGGATTGTTTACTCTCTAGACTTTTTAAAATTTCTACATTATTTATATTTACATATATAAGTACATTTTTATTTTTATATATAACTTAAATATAACTAAATTTTATTTTATATTTATAATTTTAATTTTTTAATATATAAAAGTATAATTTATGAGTTTTTAACGTATAAAGTGTATCTAAGAAGTTTTAAGAATATCTTATCTTGTAAATTTTAAGAATAACTTGTATCCAAGTATTATAACAAATTTTATAAACTAAAAAAAATAAAAATAAAAATATAGAAATAAAAAATAAATAATTAAATAAAAATTATAAATAAAATAATAAATATAACAAAATTTGGGAAAAAAAGTGATAAGATAGAAAGAAAGAAAAAAACAATAAAATGAAAGCATAAAGGAAAATATGATAAGCTGATAGAATATAAAAGAAGTAAAATAGAATACACAAAAAGAATTACTTGATGAGAAAACATTAAGATATTATGAGGTGAAGATGATCAAACTATTTCTTGTTTGAACTAATATAAAGAAGAAAATCATCATTGTTAAAATAAAAACAAACTTTCACTAGTACCATAATGAAAGATGGCCTTAGACAATTTTTAAAATTTTATAGGATGAAAAAATTTATAATCTTTCTAATACTAACGAGGTTGAAGATGAAAACCATTTTCTCATAAAATATACTAGATACATCCATATTAAAGTTTAATTTCAACATATTTGTTACAATATATACACTCCTAGCATTTTAACTCATCTTAAAAAGAAATTTTTAAATAGAACCAAATGATTCCTTACCTTTTTTAAAGTTCAATCATAATTGGTTTTAGTGAACTTTAATAACCACTACTATCTTTTTTTCCTCGGAAAAATTCGTAATTTTATTTCATAATAAAACAAATTACATAGCACATGTATGTGGATCAATAGAGACCCACGAACATTGTCACAGCTTCTTCCGTCTCAAAGAGACAATATCAAAAATAGTAACAGCATAAAAAAAATGAGTCTGAAAACATCTCTGTAAGCCATAGTAATGTAAAAACAGAAAAATCATATACAGTAACCCAAAAAATAACCCTTAAACTGTCAATGGTTCTGAGCCGAGGCTCAATTAGCTGCATTTAACTTCATGGACTGGCCACCCCACGTTGTGATCACACCCAAGCCATCCTGTCGTGGATCTTTCCTTCAAGAAAACCATATATTTGCAAAGCAGCATATGAATGAAACTATGGAATAACCAGCAGTGGCACCAATCATCCATATATTAAAACGTGATAGGATAAATGAATCGTGATATTATCACCTCACGTATAGATCCTCATACAATGATATCACCTGCATTTAAAACTTCATGGAATGGCCAGTGATTTAATAACCACTACTATCGTCATCAAATTAAAAATAAATAATTAAAAATATAAATTATAATAAAATAAAGAAAAATAATAAACCAAAATAAATAGATAAATAAATGATAAAAGAGAAGAATAATTAAAAACAATAAATAATAAATAATAATAATAATAATAATAACAATAAATAAAATAATAAAGAGAGAAAATGGAAACCATAAATAAAAGCATAAAGGAAAATATGATTAGAGGATAGAATCAAAGAAGAAAAATAAGATTGAAAAAAAATAAAAATAAAAATAAAATATTGAGAAATTAGATATATTATTAAGGTGATGATAGATTTTATTGATTAAGTTTAAGGTAGTTTCTTTGTTTAAATGAATTTTTTTATTATTAATAACTTTTTAAATAAAATTAATAGAATAATAATTATATTTAATTAGCATTTTTGAGATAGATTTGAAATGTTAATTTATTTAACAATTTTGATCTCATTGCAAGCGGTGACATATATAGATGGATAGATTGTATTAATTTTATCGTACAAAAGTTTAATTTGTATTATTTGACAAAGTTTGGTAGAAGTTGTTAATTTTTTTTTATTAAATATAAAATTTTAAAAACTATTTATCTTCATGTTGATTGGTCTATGTAATTTATGACGTTTGATATCTATTTCTTCCCTCCAGCATTGGCAGCGGAGCAAATGTCATATCAATTATTAGAAATTGACCTTCCATGTTATTGTAGGCATCGTATGTATGAATTTTTTTTTAAAAATTAATGATTGTCTTCAATTCGCATCACTTTTTGAGGATTACAGCTTGATTTAATAACTAAGATTTAGTGTTAGCTTCTGGCAGTATTTGTACAGTTGAACTTAATGCACATTACTTGCCCCTCAGCTACGTGGCTCTGAGGTCTTGAAACTTCCTCCTACCTAATGTTTGGCGTCAATTCTAGAACGAAACAATGGACGTAGTGCCCAACGTTACGCAATTGAACTTAATGCACATTACTTTCCCCTCGGCTACGTGGCTGTGAGGTCTCGAAACTTCCTCGTACCTAATGTTTGGCGTCATTTCTAGAAATGAGCAATGGAAGCGATGTCGGATGTTATGCAAATCCAGGCTTCTATGAATCCCAAAAGTCTTCTGAACTTTTCATTTTCAGGTAAAACAGGGTTCGACCAGTATGTATCGAAGGTGGGTGCCCGTCTGTATGGATGGCATGTTAGGATATTTAGACACTTAGGAGTTAGTTAAGATCAACTTGTGTAATATATCCGTTAGGTAAAGTGTGTTTCTTTAGTATGCATTAATATGCATTTGCAAATATTCTAATCTGACGGTCACGATATGCTCTAGACATAAAGTGATCTGACGATTCAACTTCTCTTAGATCATACCTACCATTGATTCGTGGCTTAACACCCGATTGGTCCATGATCTCTATTTAAAGAGCATGGAGGGTCCTTGGCTAGTTGATCGATTATGAGAAGCTCATGTAATTTTCTTTCTTTTGCATAATAAATTGTTCCAAGTAGCTATTTGGCTAGGGTCGTGGATTGTTTCCTTTTCAAGAGTTTTAACCACATGACAAACATCGGTGTATTGATATGTGATTCATTTGTGTGAAGTGGTTGCTCTAGGTGTTTGGTCTTTTGGGAGTACCATACGTACCCAAACATGGTATCAGAGACAAGTAGCTATTTGGCTGGGGTCGTGGACTGTTTCCCTCTCGAGGGTTTTAACCACATGACAAACATCAGTGTATTGATATGTGATTCATTTGTGTGAAGTGGTTTCTCTAGGTGTTCGGTCTTTTGGGAGTACCCTGTGTACCCGAACATGGTATCAGAGCGTTTATGAAGAGCCGTTTTTTGTTTTGATCAAGATCTGGAACCGGTGTTGCCGAAACTTTTGAAAGGGTTTCTGGTTCTGGAGTTTATGTACATTTGTGGCCTATGTGAGTTGTTCCATTGCGTCTGGAGCGTCGTTTCCATTGGGAAATAGTTTTCGTTTCACTGAAAACCATTTCCGTTTGATCCAGAAACACCCATTTCGGCAAATTTGAAAGTATAATGTTACAGTGACTGATTTGTTTAATTTTTTTTTAAATCTCTCATATTTTATCAGTTTTATTATTAGATCTTTATTGTTTTAGTCTCGGATTGTTGCCTTCCCTGGCTGCGTATGTTCTTTGTCGTGCACCTTGCGCAATCGCGGCGAATCAGAAACAGTAAGGGAAAGTTTTTTCTTGTCTTCTCGGCTACGTATGTTCTTTGTCGTGCACCTTGTGCGATCACGACAAATCAGAAACAGTGAGAAAACTTGAAAACGTAGACTTTATGGGTAAGCTAACCAAGATCTAACCCTATTGTGTGGAAAAAGTTTTTTTTGTTTTTGTTTTTCGTTTTTTTTTTATTTGCAGAAAAAAATAAAAATAAGAAAGGCAAGCATGGAGAATGAGAGAGAAGAATTAAAAAAAAAAAAACCTTTCCACTTTACATTCTTTTACATATCTTTTCAACTTAGCTCACTTGGTCCAAAGTTGCTTTAATTTATTGTCGCACTATTTAAAGTAACATTAGTGTAAAAATGAACATTACTTATTCTACAAAAGTGATTCAATTAAAAACAACTTTATTGTAAAATGATTGTCAAAGGTTGATCTTGGGAAGAGGAGGGGTCTTTTCTTAGTTGGTCAAGTTAATATCTGCCACGTCACTATTGGGGACATCGTCAACATTTTCTTTGATCAAGCATAACTTCATCATCAAGAATCAGTTTTCAGTGCCGTTTTTTTTAAAACCGCATATTTTTTTGAGCTCTTTGCATCAACATAGTTAGTTTCTTTTCTTTCAGTCATTATTTTATAGTATGGCCGCCCCTTGTGATATTATATTTACAAGTTCAAACTATTTCTCATGGAAATCTCGTATGGAGGATGTTATGCGAAGTAGGGGACTTTTCAGGATAACCTCAGGGAAAGAAACAGAACCCACTGATGATGATAAGAAAATTAAATGAAAAAATAGATGTGATGAAACTCGTGGATTGATTGGGATGTCAATCTTTACTGATTTGCGATCCCACATATCTAGAATTGATGAACCTGATCAAGCTTGGGAAAAGTTGGAATCTGTGTTTGGTAAACACAATGAAATTCGGAGTCATCAACTTGAGAATGAGTTGATTTCCTTGAATCCAAATGATTTTTCATGCATTCAAGACTATTTATTTAAGTATAAAACTCTTAGACTCTTATGTGCAGAATGCAAGATTAAAAAAGAAGACAAACAATGTATTTATCATATTATTTCCAAACTTGGATCTGCATATTCTGTTTTTGTATCTACATTCTACTCCATAAAAGAATCATTGACTGCAGCTAGCTATCAAGAGCCTAGTCATGAATCTTTTTGTGATTCCTTAATTAAAGAGCAAGATAAGCTCATTCATCTTGGAATAATTAACAATGCAGATACATCTGGGAAAGCCTTATTGTCCCAACAGAAAGAAAAATCCAAGCCTCCCAAGAAATAGAATTTTCGCAATAATAAGCCAAACAACAAGGGTCCCAAACCCTCTCAGACAGCTCCTTCTTTAAAAAATGACAAAGGATCCCAACCAAAAGGAAAGAAGACTGAGCGTCATTGCAATTTTTGTGGGAAAGATAGTCACGATGAATCTAAGTGTTTCAAGAAGATGGCAGCCTTGGAAGCAACAATGAAGAAGCACCACATCCGCCTAGATTCGTCTTCAGAATCTACCTCTCATGGACATGCACTTTGTGCTTTTGGTTACTTTTATACTGCATCTTCTTCTTCTACTTCAAATGAATGGCTCATTGATTCTGGAGCATCTTATCATATGGCTAAGGATCAAGCCATGTTTTCTACTATGCATGAATGTAACACCAAACAAATATTTGTTGGTGATGACAGATCTCTAAGTGTTGTAGGACCTAGAACAGTTCCAGTAGAAAATTGTCATTTCAGTGATGTACTATGTGTTCCAAAAAATTTCTGCAATTTGTTATCAATCTATCAAATTACTCATTTGGGTGAAGGTAAAACTGTGATGTTTACACCTCACCAAGTTGTAATCAAGGATTTTAAAAATCCTCAAAATGTCCTTGCTACTGGAACTGTTGATGATATTACCAGGTTGTACAAATTTAACAACTTTGGGTCATCACCTTTTCCTTCAGTTTTTGTTGCTCATAGTGATAACTTGAGCAAACTTTGGCATGAGCGATTTGGTCACTTAAATTATCGCTCATTGCAACAACTATGTAAAGACAATATGGTGACTGGTTTTTCGATGGTATCTTGCAAGGATGATGTTTGTTCCGGTTGTGTACTCGAAAAACATCATCAAGACAGTTTTGAAAAACGTGCATCTTGGCATGTCTCGGTTCCCTTGGAGCTTGTGCATAGTGACTTGTGTGACCCTCTTCCATCTGCATCATTTTCTGGTTTCAAATATTTATTAACTTTCATTGATGACTACTCCAGACGCACTTGGGTTTACTTCATAAAACTTAAAAGCGGAGTATTTAACATGTTCTTCGCCTACAAGGCCCTTGTTGAAAAACAATCTGGTCATCAAATTATTAAGGTAAGATCTGACAATGGAGGAGAATATGTTAACAACAAGTTCACTACTTTCTGCACTAAACAAGGAATCCAACAACAACACATTGTTCCATATACACCACAACAAAATGGTGTAGCTGAACGGAAGAATCGCACTTTAAAAGAAATGGCTAATTGTATGATCCAATCTAAGGGACTAAGTCTTCAATATTGGGCTGAGGCCATAAATTGTGCAAATTACATAGTTAATCGCACACCCGCTAAAGTTTTACAAGGTATAACACCGGAAGAAGCATGGAGTAAAGTTAAACTAGATGTAAGTCACTTTCGTGTGTTTGGTTGTGAAGCATGGGCTCACATTTCGGATGAAAAACAGAAAGCATTGCAGCCTAAAAGTGAAAAGTGCATATTTGTTGGATATTCTGAAGATGTAAAAGTTTATAGACTTCTCCAGCCAGCCCCATTCACATGATATAGTCATTAGAAGAGATGTTAAATTTGATGAAAATCTCTTGGCCTGCGAGCCTAACTTAGCGGGTGTGCCATCTTTGGCCTGCGAGCCTGATTCAACGATTGTGTCTTCTTCTTCTGCCAACTTCCTTGACAGGTTTCCAACTCAAAGTTCTGATGATGACAGTGAGGATGAAAATCCACCTCCACCTGCTCATGTTCCTCCAATTGCACTAACACTAATGCTTCCTCGATGGGTCTGTTCAACATGTGAAACAACTGGTGATCTTGACGGTGATTCTAGAGATTAATGTCGAACACGTTCTTAGTTTCAGCTAGCCTCTTCTCTTTGGCTCAAGTTTCCAAGAATCATGATCTAGAAACTTTTGTAGAAGCTTCAGGAAATCCAGATTGGGATGCAGCTATGGATGAAAAATATCGTTCCTTAATGGCGACCAATACTTGGGATCTTGTTCCTCTTCCAAAAGGAAGAAAACTTGTCAGATGTAAATGGGTCTACAGAACTAAGCATGCATCAGATGGAAGTGTTGAAAGACTTAAGGCAAGGTTAGTTGCCAAATGTTTTTCCTAAGTTGAAGAGATTGACTACAATGAAACCTTTGCTTTTGTCGCAAAAATGAATTCCATCCGCCTTGTTCTTTCCCTTGTAGCCTTACATAACTGGGAAGTCCATCAAATGGATGTCAAGCCTGCCTTTTCACATGGTGATTTACAGGAGGAAATTTACATGGAACAACCTCCTGGATATGTTCAGGATAACTCTAGCCTTGTCTGTCTCCTTAAGAAATCCTTATATGGCCTTAAGCAAGCTCCTAGAGCTTGGTATGCTAAAATGGATAACTTTATCCTTGACACTGGTTTTTTTAGATGCCATTCTGACCCCAATGTCTATACCAAAAAAGTAGGAAACCATCTCATCATACTTGTTCTTTATGTTGATGATCTTATCCTTATTAGTAGTGACCCTAAACTTATAACCCATGTGAAATCCAGTCTGAAGCAAAATTTTGAAATGTCAGACTTAGGACATTTGCATTATTTTCTTGGTCTCCAAGTCTTGCAAACCAAAGAAGGAATTTTTCTTTCCCAGTCTAAGTATGCTTGTGACCTTCTTCGTCGCTTCCACATGGAAGATTGTAAACCAGCCCCTTCTCCCTTCTAGTTTGGATTCAAACTTTTTGCCACTTGTACTTCCCCTGAAGTAGATGCCACCTTGTATCGTTAGCTTGTTGGTAGTCTTTTATACTTGACTCATTCCCGTACTAACCTTTTCCTTTGTCATTGGTCGTGTTGCCCGTTATATGCAAACTCCTCATGAAAGTCACTAGAAAGCAGCAAAAAGAATACTTCGATATATTCGAGGTACAATTCAGTTTGGTATTCATTACAGTACAAGGGGGACACCTTTGTTCATTGGTTTCACTGATTCAGATTGGGTCGGTAATCCTGATGATCGAAAGTCTACTCCAGGTTATGTTTTCAGTCTGGGATCTAGACCTGTCACAAGCTCTTGCTCTTTCTTCAGCAGAAGCAGAATATCGAGCCGCAATTAATGCAAGTCAAGAAGCCTTATGTTTTTGACAGATCCTTTTAGAGTTTGGATTCAAGCAACAACAGCCTACTCCACTTTGGTGCAACAATCAAAGTGCCATCAAGCTTGCCAAATATCCAGTTCTACATCAGCGCAGCAAACACGTTGAGCTACACATGCACTTCATCCGAAATCTTGTTCATGATCGTGTTATTGAAGTGCTCTATTGCCCTACAGATGATCAAGTTGCAGACATCTTCACCAAGTCTCTTACAGAAGCGAAGTTTTCTAAAATTCGGTCTATGTTAGGAGTTCATGAATGTGTCGTTAAGGGGGGATAGGCTCTAATGCCTCATTCCTTCTCCTAATAGTGTCACTTTTGTAAATCCTTCAATCCTATCCCAAGTTGTTCTTAAAGGGGGATGTTAGGATATTTAGACACTTAGGAGTTAGTTAAGATCAACTTGTGTAATATATCCGTTAGGTAAAATGTGTTTCTTTAGTATGCATTTGTAGATATTCTAATCTGACGGTCACGATATGATCTAGACATAAAGTGATCCGACGGTTCAACTTCTCTTAGATCATACCTACCATTGATTCGTGGCTTAACACTCGATTGGTCCATGATCTCTATTTAAAAAGCATGGAGGGTCCTTGGCTAGTTGATCGATTATAAGAAGCTCATGTAACTTTCTTTCTTTTGCATAATAAATTGCTCCAAGTAGCTATTTGGCTGGGACCGTGGACTGTTTCCCTCTTGAGGGTTTTAACCACGTGACAAACATCAGTGTATTGATCTGTGATTCATTTGTGTTAAGTGGTTGCTCTAGGTGTTCGGTTTTTTGGGAGTACCCTGTGTACCTGAACATGATAGTTATCAAGTGACTACCCATTCATGTATCAATGCTCAAGCCTGCCTAACTCCTCGGATTTCGAAGTTATCAAGCGACTACCCATTCATGTATCAATGCCCAAGCCTGCCCAACTCCTCGGATTTCGAAGGGACTATACACAACATTATGATGGACTATGCATTACAATGGTTCTTACGAGGGCCTATAAACAACCCTGTAGTATTACAATTATGTTAACGATCCTTATACGGCGGAATACAACACAAAAGACGGGCACTTCCCTGAATCAAGGCAACGCAAGCACTTGACCCACCCAATCTTATCTTCCTTTATTTTCGGCCTGTGAACTGTTTTCTTATTCCCAGCCCCGCAGGATACCATGCTGTTCTAAATAGTGAAATGAGGCTTCGGTTTTCTTGGATTCCATATGATATGCCAAGCTCTCAAATTGTAAGTTTGCAATTATCCTAAAGCTACAATTGTTCATCTGTTGAATTGCTACTATCAAGTTCAAAGTCTAGGCGCAAGTCTCTTGTAGTGCTTCCTATTGGAAAAATGTAATTACTCGCAGATCTCTACTTGGCTTCCAACCGACTCTATCAGAGTCTGTACAAGCCACGATCTTGTCTGTCAGTCTGACAAGAAGGAAAAGTCCACAAGTAGGCAGCGTAATTCAATCGAATTTATTTCAGAAGCTAAGTTGTTAGGTAGATAGTTATTGCAGTGTTTAATGGAAAGTAAGTCGGCAAGTAAGTCGGCCTATGCTGAAGCAATTTTCAGATTGCCTATAAATTGAAGAAGCATTTTGTAAATCAGTTTACACAGGAACACATACACAAGAGAGACATTAGACAGCAGAGGAACTCCGGGTGAGAAAGAGAAGTTGAAGCTCAAGCTTCTGTGCATTTGATTTAGTCGAAGAGCTGAAGCTCTGTAGATCGACGAGTCTGGACGGACAAGTCTAGACCGACCATTTTGTAACAGACAAGTTTGTATTACTTTGTATTTCCTCATAGTTAATATATGAAATAGTTTGTGGTTGAATGCATGATTATTTCGCCGTATATATTTCCAGATTTACTTCTGTAAATGTCTTTTACAATTACTGATAAGTCAAAGAACAAGAACCCATAAAAATCTCACCGCGTGAAAGTTTGAGGTTTTACGGCACTTTGATCGACTCAAATCTTCCTACATATTTGGGCATATGTTTTTCATAAGTTATTTGGATTTGTAAAAGTGGGTAGTTTACTTCATCTTACTCACAGGTCAAAACATTTGTAATTTCTTAAGTCTTTAGACTAAGAAACATATTCTATCAACTTGGTTGCATCTATCAACTTGATCGCAGATAAGTTGATCGCAGGCAAGTTGATCACAGGCATCAACTTGATCGCAGGTAAGTTGATCGCAGGCATCAACTTGATCGCAGATAAGTTGATCGCATCAGGCATCAACTTGATCGCAGATAAGTTGATCGCACATATCAACTTGATCGCACATATCATCTTGATCGCAGGTATTAACTTGGTCACAGAAAAAAAGGTGGTCGCAGTAAAAAGAGGTCGGAGTTAAAAGTGAAATTATTTATTTTTAAATATTGACTGAGCCCTAAACCCAAGTTTAGTCGGATTGGTTTTGGCTATCTGGTATCAGAGCTAGGTTATATCAGAGCAAGGTATATAACAGCCCAAGATTTTAGGAAAGAAATCTTGTCTTAAAAGGTGGAAATTAATTTTCTACGAAAAGTTAATTAAAAATTAAAAATGGCTTCCACTTCTGGTTCATTGCAACCTCCAGGTTTTACAGGAAAGAATTATGAATATTGGTCTTTAACAATGAAGGCTTTATTCAAAGGTCAAGATGTCTGGGAGATAGTCCAGCATGGTTATGCAGAACCAGCAGACATGGCAGCATATAACAATCTCACACAGGCTCAGAAAGATGTCTTGAGAGAACAGAGGAAGAAAGATGGAAAAGCTATGTTCTTCATATGTAATCAAGCTATGCATGAGAGCATACTCCCAAGAATAGCAGCAAAGATTAATGCCAAGGAAGCATGGGATACATTGGAGACTGCCTATCAAGGTTTGGATAAGGTATACATTCAAGCTGCAGATTCTGAGAAAAGATTTTGAATCTCTGTGCATGAAAGATTCAGAGAATGTAGACACATTCTACACCAAAGTTGTTGGGTTGATAAACCAATTGAAATCTCATGGAGAACCCGTATCAGACCAAAGGGTTGTTGAAAAAATTCTCAGAAGTCTTCCCCCAAGATTTGAAAACTTGGTTGTGACCTTAGAGGAACACACAAACATGTCAACATTTACCATTGATGAGCTACAAGCTTCACTCATCAATCATGAACACAGAATCAGCAGATCACAGACATCACTGGAAGGTGCATTTGCAGCACAGTCATCCATAAGCCGTGGTAGAGGCAGGGGGAGAAACAACTTCAGAGGCAGAGGAAGAAGTTCTTCAAGAGGAGGACGAGGCAGAAGTCCTGCAAATATCGGTGGCAGAGGAAATAACCAGAACCCAAGTGAGCCAAGTGGCCAGAGGTTTGATAAATAAAAAATTCAATGCCATTACTGTAAGAAGTTTGGTCATTGTGCATATGAATGCAGGAAGAAGCAATATGACCAAGGAAGACAAAGACCAATTCAGTCAACCAGCACCAACACTTCAACAGGTGTAATGTTAATAGCATCGACATCTCCACTTGAATGCAATGCTGTTCAAGAAAGTCCACATGACATATGGTACTTAGACTCGGGATGCAGCAACCATATGACTGGTAATTTAAATTTGTTTTCCAGTCTAGACACTTCAGTTAAAACTGATGTTACACTTGGAAACAATGTCCAAGTCACTGTCTTAGGAAAAGGCACTGTTGATATTCTAACCAAACAGGGGGAGAGTAAGTATATCCCTGATATCTATCATGTTGAAGGTCTGAAACATAATCTGTTAAGCATTGGACAGTTGTTACAAAATGGCTATAGAGTCTACATGGAAGATGAACACTGTATGATCAAAGACAAGCGTCCAAACAACCAGCTGATAGCAAAAGTGCCAATGACAAGCAACCGCTTGTTTCCATTGAGGATAGTTCCCAACATAAAAGAGAAGACAAAGACAGGAGCTGCATTCAAGGCAGAAAGTGAAGAAACAGTCGAGCTCCTCGACAAGAGAGAAAATTGCAGTGCTAATTTGCAAGCTGCATTTCAGACAGAAGTTCAGGATGAATCTCGGTTGTGGCATTTCAGATTTGGCCATCTGAATTTTGGTGGGCTAAAGCTACTGCACACAAAGAATATGGTGAAGGGATTACCATTGATTGACAGACCAGAGAGGGTTTGTGAAGGATGCATTTTTGGTAAGCAGCAAAGAGAGACATTTCCAGTTGGAAAGTCCTATAGAGCACGCACACCACTTGAAATTGTGCACTCTGACATTTGTGGTCCAATGCAGACATCATCCATTGGTGACTGCAAATATTTTCTAACCTTTATTGATGACTACTCAAGAAAGACATGGGTATATTTCTTGAAACACAAATCTGATGCATTTGGTTATTTTCAGCAGTTCAAGGCACTCGTGGAGAACCAGAGTGGTCACCGCATCAAGATCTTAAGGACCGACAGAGGAGGTGAATATGTTTCAAATGAATTTCTGAATTTTTGCAAGACCCATGGCATACAGAAACAATTCACTGCACGGTACACACCTCAGCAGAATGGTATTGTCAAAAGAAAGAACAGAACCATCATGGAGATGGCACGCAGAAGTTGGCAGCCAAGCATTTGCTAAATGAGTATTGGGGTGAAGCAGTCGCAACTGCTGTATACATTATGAATCGATGTCCAACAAAGAGCGTGAAGAACAAAGTTCCCCAAGAAGCATGGATAGGTATGAATCATAGTGTCTCACATTTAAAAGTTTTTGGTTGTGTTGCATATGCTCATATCCCAAATGAGCTGAGAAGGAAGCTAGACAAGAAGGGACAGAAATGTATTTTTGTCGGCTATTCAGAAGACACAAAAGCATACAAGTTGTATGACCCCGTCACAAGGAAAGTGATAATCAGTCGGGATGTTCAATTTGTCGAGAATGAATCATGGGATGGAACCGTCGACATAAATGTCAAGATTGTGTCCAACATCGACAATGATGATATGGAAGAGGAAGTGGTTCAAATACCACATGTAAGTCAACTGGTAGGAGCACCGTCGACTCCCATGACACCAAGACATGGTTCGGCACAAGGACCATCAACACAAGTAGCAGCTCAAGCTACACTGACAAGTACACCAAGAGGACAGCAGACTCCATCAAGCATTTCGTCGAGGTCGACATCGACAGAATCAGTGAAGACAAGAAGTCTGCGAGAGATATATGAAGCTGGTACACCTAATTCATTCTCTCTATTTGCATTATTTTCCCCTATATATGATCCACTAACATTTGAAGAAGCTGTTGAAGAAGAAGTATTGGCACAAGCCATGGATGAAGAAATAGAATGCATTGAGAAAAACCAGACATGGGAACCGGTTGATGTACCAAAAGACAAAGATGTAATCAGTGTCAAATGGATTTATAAGACAAAGCAAGATGCTGATGGGAATGTGCAAAAGCACAAGGCAACAATGGTAGCAAGAGGGTTTACACAACAACCCGGCATTGACTTCAATGAAACGTTTGCACTGGTTACACGCATGGATATAGTCAAAACAGTTTTGGCCATTGCTGCACAAAACAAATGGCATGTTCATCAAATGGATGTCAAGTCGGCATTCTTAAATGGCTATCTAGAAGAGGAAGTATATGTGGAATAGCCACAAGGGTATGAATTTCCAGGTTAAGAGCACAAAGTGTACAGGCTGAAAAAGGCATTATATGGTTTGAAGCAAGCTCCTAGAGCTTGGTACAGTCGTATTGATTCCTATCTCATTGAAAATGGATTTCACAGAAGTGAAAGTGAACCGAATTTGTACACCAAAGTCGATGAGCAAGGTAAAATGTTAATTGTCTGCCTATATGTAGATGATTTAATATTTACTGGTGATTATGGCATAGCAGATTTTAAAACAGTCATGGAAAGTGAATTTGAAATGACTGATCTGGGGCTTATGAAGTTTTTTCTGGGCATTGAAGTTTAGCAGTCTGAAAGTGGTATTTTTATATCACAATCTAAGTATGCAAGTGAAGTTCTAAAAAGGTTTAACATGTCTAACTACAAGACAGCTCCAACACCAGTAATAACAGGTTTAAAATTGAGTAAGGATAATGAAGGATCCACTGTAGATCCCACGTTGTTCAAAAGGCTTGTTGGCAGCCTTATGTATTTGACAGCAACAAGACCAGACATTATGTATGGTGTAAGTCTGATCTCAAGGTTCATGGAGTCACCAAAAGACTCACATTGGCAAGCAGGTAAAAGAATTTTGAGGTATGTAAGTGGCACAAAAGACCTTGGTATTATGTATTCAACCTCAGAAAATTTTAAACTCATTGGTTACACTGACAGTGACAATGGAGGCAGCATAGATGACAGGAAAAGCACATCTGGATACACATTTCATTTTGGTACAGGTGTTGTTTCATGGGCTTCAAAGAAATAGCCCATAGTAACTCTATCTTCAACTGAAGCAGATTATGTTGCAGCAACAAGTGTTGCATGTCAAGCTGTTTGGATGAGGAGAGTCTTAAAAGACTTGTCACAGAACCATCAAGAACCGACAACAATCTTCTGTGACAACAATTCAGCCATAGCATTATCAAAGAATCATGTGTTTCACAAGAGAACCAAGCACATTGACACAAGGTTTCATTTTATAAGAGAGTTGGTAAACGAAAAATAAATTTGTTTGGAATTTTGCAGGTCTGAAGACCAACTTGCTGACATCTTCACAAAGCCATTGGAAAAGGACACATTCCAATATCTGCGTAGTTATCTTGGAATGACAAGTTCTCCACAGTGAACTCTGTCATAAACAGAGCATGTCTAAGCTCTGAGACATTTTGTAAATTTTTGTTTTAAAATCCCCATCTGCTTATAATTAAGGGGGAGTGTTGGAAAAATGTAATTACTCGCAGATCTCTACTTGGCTTCCAACCGACTCTATCAGAGTCTGTACAAGCCATGATCTTGTCTGTCAGTGTGACAAGAAGGAAAAGTCCACAAGTAGGCAGCGTAATTCAATCGAATTTATTTCAGAAGCTAAGTTGTTAGGTAGATAGTTATTGCAGTGTTTAATGGAAAGTAAGTCGGCAAGTAAGTCGGCCTATGCTGAAGCAATTTTCAGATTGCCTATAAATAGAAGAAGCATTTTGTAAATCAGTTTACACAGGAACACAGACACAAGAGAGACATTAGACAGCAAAGGAACTCTGGGTGAGAAAGAGAAGTCGAAGCTCAAGCTTCTGTGCATGTGATTTAGTCGAAGAGCTGAAGCTCTGTAGACCGACGAGTCTGGACGGACAAGTCTGGACCGACCATTTTGTAACAGACAAGTTTTTATTACTTTGTATTTCCTCATAGTTAATATATGAAATAGTTTGTGGTTGAATGCATGATTATTTGGCCATATATATTTCCAGATTTACTTCTGTAATTGTCTTTTACAATTACTGATAAGTAAAAGAACAAGAACCCATAAAAATCTCACCGCGTGAAAGTTTGAGGTTTTACGGCACTTTGATCGACTCAAATCTTCCTACATATTTGGGCATATGTTTTTCATAAGTTATTTGGATTTGTAAAAGTGGGTAGTTTACTTCATCTTACTCATAGGTCAAAACATTTGTAATTTCTTAAGTCTTTAGACTAAGAAACATATTCTATCAACTTGGTCGCATCTATCAAATTGATCGCAGATAAGTTGATCGCAGATATCAACTTGATCGCAGGCAAGTTGATCGCAGGTATCAGCTTGATCGCAGGTAAGTTGATCGCAGATGAGTTGATCGCATCAGGCATCAACTTGATCGCAGATAAGTTGATCGCATTAGGCATCAACTTGATCACAGATAAGTTGATCGCAGGGATCAACTTGATCGCAGATAAGTTGATCGCAGGGATCAACTTGATCGCAGATAAGTTGATCGCACATCTCAACTTGATCGCACATATCATCTTGATCGCAGGTATTAACTTGGTCGCAGAAAAAAAAGGTGGTCGTAGTAAAAACAGGTCGGAGTTAAAAGTGAAATTATTTATTTTTAAATATTGACTGAGCCCTAAACCCAAGTTTAGTCGGCTCGGTTTTGGCTATCATAGAACAAGCTCACGAATTTCATGTAGCATGCTTACCTGCTGAATCAAGCTTGCAAAATTTTATATTATACAACATTACAAATGAAATTATGTGCTCATGTTTTATAATGTTTGAATTACTCTAGTATTTAAAGGTTTTGTAATTGATGTAGGTTATTGACAATAGCCTATGACTGCTCGTCTAATATTTTAAAAAATTCAGCATACTGTAAATACATAAGCTGATATTGAGGGTACTAGAAATACCTAAGCATAGGGTTGTCACTAAAGGCAAAGTCACCAAAGAAAAGAGATGGAAAGAGCATAGGTGAATCGTTATTGTCAATATTTTTCTGTCACTTATTGTCTCCAAAAGAATTTTGAACTGAAGACATCATCAATTTGATCTGCATCTTACCTCAGCAATATAGTGACTTTGCTCCACCTTCAGTCGCCGCCTCAGTGGTCAAGGTAAAAAATCGATGAATTGCCTTAGAACAACAACTATTCACATAATAGTAGATGCATAATATTTTGGGCAGTAAAAAGAAATAAAAAATATTTCCTGCTTTCTTAGCTCTTTTGAGCACTTGTTCAGAAGCTACACCTTGTACAATCACCTTCTATTGGTTGCTAAATACTCCAAGGAGAAAATCCCTGAATTGCCTTAGAACAACAAATATTCACATAATAGTAGATGCGTAGTATTTTGGGCGGTAAAAAGAAATCAAAATTATTTCCTGCTTTCTTAGCTCTTTTGAGCACTTGTTCAAAACTACACCTTGTACAGTCACCTTCTATTGGTTTCTATCAGAGACTTTTTCCAGTCCTGAAAGTTAAATACTCCAAGGAAAAAAGAGTATATACATGCAAAGCATTTTTTACCTTTTGTACATGGAAGACCAACATAAATGTAAATACATTATGAAACTGATTTTTTTTCCTTTTGTACATGGAAGACCAACATAAATGTAAATACATTATGAAACTAAAAATTGATAGCATAGATGTCAACGATCTTCTTTACCCCTTATCATAATTATCCATAAAATGCATCAAACGTAACCAGAAGAAAATACTAAGGGTAATTAGAGAAAAAAAGTGAGATTACCTATTTCACAATGAATGTACTGATGAGGCCAATCATACATGCTCGAGAATTTCAGATGTGAGCAATAGGCGAAAATCCAAGAAACAACGATGGAAGTTTAGGCTCTTCTCTAGTAGGATCCACCTGCATTAGACTTGACAATTCTTCAGTTCCCACAAAATGGTATTACAGAAATAAAATTCTACTGTAGGAGTTCACAATCTTTCCTTACTCCTCTTGCCCAAGTGGCAAACATGTTAGGGAAAACTTCATTTCCCTTGCATAACCTGGATACTCGGATTTAAAAGACTGCTTGTAGCTTCAATCCTTGACAAACAATAGCAATGGTCACGATGTCAAATTCCGAAAAAATAAACTTTCCCTGCAACATAATTTTGGCACAAGGGACTGGGTGGAGGTCATTTACTTGACAGAAATGGACAATCAAGCAAAAAAAATTCCCATAAAGAATGTGGCCTCTATAAAATCATCCACCGTTGCATGCAACACTGTTGTACAAATGACATTGATATCATACAACCTCAACCTCAACCTCAATCATTGTTAAAGTGGGAATGCATGCAATATTGCCCCTCAAACAATCAATGAGTGCAATCTATGAGGTCGAGGTCTAGGTAATATGCATCGTTGTGGTTTGGAATATATCAACCCTCACGATCTTGAATCATCTATATTCATGGTTTTCTCAATATAAATGGTTTGTGTAAAAGATTCGAATCTATTTAGATTTGCACGCAAACATTGCATTTAATCTTGGATCTTGCCATCACATACATATCAACATTGGGATACGTTGAACTATCAACCAACAAACCAATTGAACTATCCATATAAAGTTGATGCTTTTTTGTTACTTTGAAGCAATTCAATGCACAAATATTCAGATATTTAATAATGCAAATACTATATGTACTAGGTAGAGCCTAGTTGCTTCAATGCACAAATATTCATATATTTAATGATGCAAATACTATATGCTACTAGGTAGAACCTCAGCCAATCATGCTTTTGGTTACTGGGCATCAATTCTATATACAAATATTCGGTTGACTCCATAAACAAATAATAACCTACAGTGTCAACTAACAACTTTTTACTTGCCCTGCAGCCCTTGTTTTACCCAATTTTATTTGCATCTCCATATGGTGATCAAAACGCAAGGTACACCCCCATAGCTGTCATCGCACTCTCTACATCATGCCATCACTATGATTTAGTTATAGTTATTTGATTACTATGATTACCATTACTCTTATGATTAACTGATACAAAGGTCATATGTATTTGGCCATATCAGATATTTTGATTGATTATTGGTACTTCTATTAGATGAAATCCCTTATACAGAAGCAAACCCGATCTATACTATAGATAGTATGCAGTTAATGGGCTTTGTTAATTTACAAAGTATTTGTTTACATAGTATACAATTGTATTTGGAAAATATTCCTTATTTTTTCAATAGGTATGTGATTTATTTCTTATTTAGTTTTCCTTAGCATAGAAGATGTTCTTATTTAATTTTTGAGAGCTTTGGTTTATATTATGATAGTTATTAGTGAAAACCAATGGATTTAAATGAAATTCATAGGCATTTCCCTTCACGTTTACTATATATAAGTTTTAAGAAACATCATGGCTTGAAGGCCTATATTGCATTTGCATGTTTTAATTTGTTGTAGTTATTTTATGATTTTGGTTGAGTGGTCACGATGAAGGTTATTTATTCTACCTATTTCAATTAAGCCATTTGTGTGTTTATGTGTATGCTACACCCTTCTCCAAGTTTATGTGGATGTATCCATATTTAATATGCAATAAATTGGGTCTTTGATTATGAATAATGATGCTTTGCACACATTTTGCATATTTTCCAATTAGCTTTGTTTCATCAAAACATTGAGAAATCAATTCGATGGCTAAGTAATTTTCTTGGCAAAATAATTTTCCGTTTTGTTACAAATTTGTGACAAAGCTATATAGCAATACTTGTTACCAACTACGGTGACATTGCCACCTCGTGGCTCTTGTTTTTTTTAAACACGAGGTTTATACACCTTAAAACTTAAAAAGATGTATAATAATTACCAAATAAAAATAGTTTACATGTAAAATCTATATGAAAAGTTATTTTTTTAGCTTCAACGTTAATATTATAAATAATTTAAACATTGTATTTTATAAACTTTAGTATAGAAATTTATCTATGTTATTTTCAATGTTATACTCAATATTTATATACATGGCTAGTGGAGACTTCTATGTAACTTCATACTTACAACTCATAATACTCGACCACTAAAATTAACTTCAAATTAAAAATATGGTTTTAACTTCATACTTACAACTCATAATACTCGACCACTAAAATTGACTTCAAATTAACAATACGGTTTCTTTATACATAAATATTAAAATATGACTTCCATATTTTTAATAATACAATATTTATTTATAATTCTATTTATTTTTTATTTGAATTTTTTATTATATATATATATATATTTTGTTAGCTTCAATGTTATTTTTTTAATATAAAACTTCCATATTTTGAATATAACAATATTTATTTAAAATTCTATTTATTTTTTATTTAAATATAAATATAAATATATAATATATTTTTAATAAAAAAACTCAAATAAAAAATAAATAGAATTCTAAATAAATATTGTATTATTCAAATAAAAAATAAATAGAATTATAAATAAATATTGTATTATTAATAATACAATATTTATTTATAATTCTATTTATTTTTTTAATTTGAGATTTTTTATTAAAATATCTAATATATATATATTGTAATTAGGGGAATCAACAAATGGGGTTGGGCTGGTACTCACTAGTGACACAAGTTACCACTATACTCCTATGAGACACAGGTAAACCTCGGTGGGATTTGATCTCGTGACCTCCGTTTACAACAAGTGACTTCATATCAATCGACGCAATGAGCCACACCCGTTCGTTATTTAAATAATATTTTAGATTTAGATTTTAATTATTTAAAATGTTTTGTTTACCTATACAATATAAATATAATTTATAAAAAATAAAATGTATTTCCAAAAAAGTAAATGAAATGTTTTTTTAATGCTAAATTTTTTGTATTAAGATAACTAGGATTTACATAAAATAAAATAAAATTGGTAGGCCTCATGGGAAACCCCACTAAGAGTATAATAGAAGTCTACTGATATTGTTCTTGTTTACATATCCTTTGACATATAATAAAAAATAATAGAGAAAACTAAAACAACATATCAAAAGGCTAAACCATCTTATCCTCACTAATGATAATATGGGGCATCTCTCCAACTGGTTGTTTATCTTGTGCAATATCAACTTTCCTAGTGATTACCTTTATCGAGAAGTCTAACTTGCCGTTTATCTCATCCATTTGAAGCAACAACTCGTTTATTTCCTCTTTGGTATCCAACAACACCTTTCCCAACATAGATTTAATAGTTCAATGTAGTGCTGGGGTTTGGGGATACTTCATATCTCTTGTTCTAGTGTTTCCCATATCCACCACCCATGGCACCATGTCCTTTGCAATATCTACCAGATTGGTGACCTCCTGTTCACCATGTTCTCAACACTCATGATTAGTAATATGCCTCCTAATGTCAAGCGGGATTTCCTGATAGAAGACATTCTCCACCTCATGTGCCTCCCGGTGAACACGCATGAGCTAATGCCCTCCTCCACCACTACTTTGCTTACACCCATGCCCTCAAAATGCCATGGAAAGCAATTAGGTTGCTTGATGCAGGAATTATGACCATTCATGTTGCCCCCGAGCCAAATACCACTCAATATGCAAGAATTGAGACCATCCTCGTTGCAGGAACATAGACCACCAGGGATTGCTCCTGTCACCCTCAAGCCGAAGACCACCCCCACTCCCTTTGAGCCAACTAGGGTCTGCTCCCTATTTCGTGTAACAACTCTTAGACTTCATTAAAACACCACCACTGCCAAAGAAATAGATGGAAACTATCCTAGTGGTGAAAATAGTAGGAGGCCTACTCCCTTAAATCGCTCGCGTGCATTACCAATCTTTGATCTCGTCATCATACCTTGTAATGACAAAGTTCCATAGTACAACCAACTACAACTCAAATTCAATCACAGATCCGCCAAAGCCCTCCGATGGAAAAACATCCTCATTGTTAAATGCAGGAATGGATGTGGCAACCATCCCTCCCAAACGTTGCCATTAACATGTATTATCATAGGGTACAATGTGGTCATCCCTTATTGCATGGACCATATGCGAAGGACTACCTTCATAGTTAAATGCAAGAGTGAATGTGCCAACCATCCCTCCCAATGTTGTTGTTAACATGTATTATCACAAGGTACTATATGATCATCCTTATTGGTCCCTCCCTTATTGCAGGGACTACATGCAAGAAACTATCCTAGGACCTTCCACAATGCTCTATCACCCCATCAAACAAAATTAAATACAATATTAAAATAAATAAATAATATTTTTATACATAAGAGCCTTGAAAATCCTTCCTCAAAAGTATATCAGACTAATCAGTTCCATGAATAAATACATAAAATAAAGTGGTTACTGACCATCCATTTAATGATCAAGGATGGATGAATCTCCATTAACCTATAATTATAAAAAGCTATTAAATAATAAAACCTCCATTTACCACCACCCTATTTATCAATATATTTTTTTTAATAAATACACAATACTCCGTATTATTTTCCGACATACTTTCTTGTAATGTTCATTAAAATAGTTCTGAAAAGACATGTTCATTAAAATAAATAAGACGCACATAACATTTATGTTTTTTAAATATTTTTTCAATACAAATACTTCTTTATCTAAGTCAAATCTATTAACAAGTTTTAATTAAAAGAATTCAAAACTAAACAGAGTTCGGGAGAACAAATTAAAAAAAAAAATTTAAACTATAATTTTCAGTGATTCAAAATTCATAATATTCCCACGTTAGCATTTCTGCATATCACTTTTTCTTTTTCTGTTTTGTCTTTGCGTTGTGTTTGATGATCTGGATAGAGGCTTTTACTTTCTTCTTTCTGAATTCTATGTTACCCTTTAGCTCAGTGGGATTTTCGTGCTCTATGTTTCGCTTTAAGTTCAGTGGAATTTTCGTGTATGAGACCATCTCGGACGAAGATCCCAAATACTACGACTCCATGATCACAGCGTATTTCTTAGAATTTCAATTAAAGATTTCGCCCCGGGATCGAGTCCACTTCGATCTGGTAATCGTTGTTTCTGCAGTTAATCTGACTGACTGTCAAAGCTGTATTTTTCCTTCGAATAATAAACTAGTTAGTCTGTTCTCTGGTGTTTGTAGCGTTTAGCTGTGAGGTAGGGAGGGACAATCGGGGATAAGAGTTATAGTGGATTTTGTCTTTCTTCTTCAAAATTCATCATGGAGACAAACAAGAAAAAAGCGCCGGAAGTGGTAAGAAATTTCTATCGAAAGCCCTCGCGTTTATTTGAGCTGACAATTCTGTTAAAAATTTGGCTATTTTGGGAAAACATGGACCAATTCTTATTGCCCACTTCTCATGTAATACTCGGAAGTCAAATCTATAAATGTTTATACAATGACGCAAACAAAATTTAGTCAAAGTATCCGGAGTTCAAACAAAATCCTTAACAGAGTATACTGCAAAATTACAAATTCTAATATATACTGAAATATAAGGTGCGATATTCAAATATATACTGCAAAACTACAAATTTTAAATATATACTGAAAATTTTCAAATTTCTTTTGCAAATATATTGGTGATTTATACTGAAATATAAGGTGCGATTTTCAAATATATACTGCAAAATTACAAATTTTAAATATATACTGCGATAGAAGGTGCGTTTCTCAATTTTCTTTTGCGAAAATATTGGTAATATTTGTATTTGAAATTCAATTTGTTAAGTGATCCCAAGGGCCGCTTCTCAGAGACCTATATCTCCAGTTAAATTACTTTTCATTCAATAGTTCAGGATATATTAATTTACGTTATCTTCTTGCAGAATCCTTGAAGTCATCAGCTAATTTTAAAGAAAAAAAAGCAGCAGCGCAAATTTAATAAAATTTAGTGGGACTTAGGGCTGTTTCAAACAGGTTTACCAGAAGTTTCTTCGAACACCTCCCAAGATACTTAACAATTCTTGAAGAATCACCGAGTTTATGTATATATCGGTTCGCCAGCACAAATTTTGATGCAAACACTAGCCTACTGGTTTCTGACTTTTGATGGCCTCACTCAGACAAACAATTGCTGCGAGTGACTGATCACACTGGGATTGATCTTCGCTGGTTGGACTATGGTTCACGTAATTCAGGTCGCTATCTGGGGCCATCTCAGAAATGGTCTTGCTACGGCCAGTTTTTAGGTTCTGAACTTGGGGCACATTTTTGGGGCCTTCCCATACCTTTTGTGAATCCGACGCCTCGAGAAGAACATCAAGATAGCTACACGTTCTCTTTCAAAAGAGCTAAAAAAGACCAAAAACAGAGCAGCTAGGCTGAAGTTATGGTCCCAGCAAGGCTACTTTTTTGTATAGGTCACTGGGCATGCTCGGCCCTAATTTCATGTTAGGTTAGGGTTCATACATTTTATGGATTTTATCACTTGGGGTTTTTTGGTATTATTATGAAATGTAGTTTCAGCCTATTGTGATGGGCTTTTTGCAAATGATTGTAGTAACCACATCTTGTCAGAGATAGCAAATGATTGTAGTAGCCACTTCTTGTCAAAGATAGCTGCCACCATTCTAGCCATTATATCTATATGGTGTTTTTTACCATTTTTTAAAGAATGGAATTTGGTGTTCACAATATTTTTGTGTTAATGCCATTTTTTATTTCATTTTCAATATTGACATAATCATCATGGACCAATCTGGGAGCCATCCAAACCTGCCCCGATACCATGTTAGTGCACACTAATTCAACATAAACATAAAAGTTTAGAGAAAATGAAACATTAAATCAATGCAACAGAAAATACATCACAAATACATCTCAGGGAACCTGAGATAGGCCAGCCCTGTAAAACTTTCATACCACACTCACATAGTCACAACTATACCATCTCTCAACCACATAATTTATTGCACCCTAAAACAGTTGTATTGTTTTAAGTTAAATAACCTAACACTAACATTAATTATAGGTTGGTGACATGTTACTAGCGCTTGGTCTTACATCATGTCAATCCAAGGTCTAAGTACTTACATTTAAATAAACCGTACTATATTTTGCAAGAGTCATTACACTTAGTTTTTATCTCTGCATATATAAATAAAACTGCATTAAACATTAGTCTTAACTAGTTTGCAAATTGACAGTGTTTTTTAGGTTTCAGTTTTTAATACGTCCAAATTTGTAATAAAGAGGGTTTTAGTACAGCTTTGGAGCAGAGTTCTTTGTATCTTTTATTGCTAGATTAACAACTATATGTTGAGGTTTATTGTTTAATTCACTTAATGATCCTGATGCTTGTTTATTTTACTTCGAATCAATTCCATTCTCTTTACTTGCAGAATCTAGTTACAGATTATATTATTTCCCTGAACTCATTGCGGTAGTTTACGAAACAAATTTCTTTTACTTGTCATTATGTCAATTACGACTATTCTAAAATATATATTCTTACTCATAACCAAGAACCTTAGGCAGCAATTGCAAGAAATTCAGTAAATCTGCACACAGCTGTCTCTTAATTATAGGGTAGTTTATTTTGGATTGGTGGTAATGGATTTCTCTCAACCAAGAGGATCTTAATTTCTGATGAAATCAAGTGGAATTTTGTTAATTGGATGAAACCTTTACAATCCACTGATTGCACTCAGAGAAGTGAGGTGCATTCTACAACCAATATGAATGAGATGTGTAACATAGGCGTGCTGCTTATAAATTAAAATGAACAAATAATTTAAAACCTCTAATGTTAAAAAGAAATTAAAGAAACCCAAGATTTCGATAGATAGATCTATCTATCTATATTTTCTCAAGGAATCTATCTATCTATCTATATATGTATGCATATTTCCAAGAATAACTTTGTGGGAAAACCCAAGGGATGCTTCCACTCATTTGTGGATATCTATCTATCTATCTATATGTATGTATGTATATTTCCAAGGAAAACCTTGGGGAAAACCCAAGGGATGCATCCCTTTGTTTGTGGATAGCATCCCTTGTGAACTCATCACATAGACTAGTCCAGCTTGTTACGAATTAAACTTGCACTTAAGCTATAAAGTCCCAACAACAGGTGCAAGCCTAAAAGGTAACTAAAGAGGGCTCTCATTGTCACCTAAATAGCACTTCTTCTCACTTAATGTGACGTACCCAAATTGATTGTACAAGAAATATACCAAAATATTTATTGATATTGCTGATTGTATGTGTTATATGAGGATTGCATACACCTTGATTTACACACCAATTTATAGACCACATAAACTCATTCAAAATGCTTTGGAGACACATTCAATTGAGAGGAATAACATTGTCTTTATTATGAGGTGGAGAGTAGTGTTACCACTTAAGTTGTACTTGGTGTTTTTTCAAGCGAGCCGACGAAGTAGAACAAGTACATTTGTTCATAATCAGAATTCAGAAGTCCGCCAGCCTTTTTCTGGGAGTCTGTTCGAAATTTTTTGTTACACATGTTCATACCCCCTTGGGGAAATTGTAAAAAATGTGCTAGCGTGATAATTTTTATAAAAGGCTTAGCTTCCTAGACTTAAGCATCAAGCCGACTAGCTCAAAGTGTTTTTTCCCTTGGTTATTATTGGTTGTTGAACAAACGACTAATAATTTCTGAGTTTTTCACTCACACCTCAAAAACTGGGGTAGTCGTCTTGGTGGTTAGGCCTTAGGAGTTTATTAGAGCCTTTGTGTCAATATTTTTCAACATTCTAGGCATTCGAATTGAGTCCAATGGACATGTACTAGGCCCCCCTAGAGTTTCGTCTGATTCCGAGAAAATGTTTTTTTATTTTCATTTTTATTTTTATTTATTCCGTTTTTTAAGCCATTTTTTAATGGTTTAATTAAAAAACTTCAAACTGTAATAAAAGTCAGATACGGAGTCCGTTTTTGGCGTGGGGACACTCATTTTCACACTTAGAGCGTCTTCTTTACCTTAGGGACCACTTTTCACATCAGTTAGGTGACCGAAACACCCCGTGGAACATTATTCAGCTAAAAGTGCATCAAGATGGCATTTTAATGCTAAATTACGGCATTTTGTCACCTTGGTCAAAGTTTGAAAAAGCTAAAAAATCAAAATTTTTGAGGGATGGGGTGACATGGCATGGGTCCCTTTAAGCTTACGATCCTCTTCAAACTTGAATTTGTATTAAAACATAGTATTAAACTTTGGTTCAAGTGTGTTGGTAATAACTCCCGATTCAATATTCTATTCACGACTAAAACATTAATTTATAGATTACAATGAGGCGGTTGAGAACCAGCCTTTTCACCTTCCCG